>JAKEPQ010000825.1:0-34892 GCA_024500445.1 Entomyzon cyanotis | reverse complement strand
TGTTAGCGTGGAAAACACATAATCACTGAATGATTATATGCAGGTGCCTTTATTCGAGCTCAGGAAGCAGGGGTGAAATCTACCCAAATCTGACTTCGACATTGATCTGAAGCAAATACATTTTATACCTTCCCTTACATAACAGTGGTATGATCATATGTTAATCATCAACTTAACATTGTTCCATTGTTTCCTCCCAAGCATGACTTTAAGCCCCCCTTCTCCCGCAGTATTTCTGATTTATTTCGCAGGTGCTAATCCGCATGATTTAACTGGAACAATCCCGATATTTTCTGTAGCAATGTGGTTTTTTAGGATTCCATGTGCTTCCTTTGTTCCCCTGCTCTGTATGCTATTGGTTCATTTTGAAATATGCATTCTGCTGTACCTGAGACCTATTGGTGTGTTCCCCCTGCCAGTTCTCCCTTCAGACTCCCCGGGACTGACTCTAGGGGAGACAGTCCCTCCCCTTCCTTTCCCTTTATAAGCCAGTGTCTGTGTCAGAGAGGGGTCTTCATCTCTGCGCTGGCAGCCCCTGAACCTCCTCTGCCTTCCTCCCCCTTCTCCTCCCCTGCAACCCTTTTTCCTTACCCCAAATAAACCTCCCTGGCAGAACAGAGATGGATTCCAGGTCGTTTCTTCGTCCCATTATATTTCCCGCTGAATTTCTGTGGCTACGAGACTCACGCCACGCCGAGCGGGCCCCGGGGGCCGCCCCGCTCCGAATCTGGTGGAATTACGCGGACCAGGGACCCCGTTTCGGGGGAGAGTCGGCTCCTGCCGCCCTCCCGGAGCATGCTACATCAATTTTCTAAGCAATTTTCGTGATCATGTCACTGAGCCCGTACATGCAGTCCTTACCTATCCCCGTTCCTAAAGCCTATTTTTAACTAACATTTTGACCCTATGTTAACAGGTGTAATACTGAACACAACCCAAACCTGAGTGAAAACCAAAGATCAGCAATAAAAGTTGCTTCTACTGCTTCATCTACAGAATAAAATTAAAAAATATATACAGAGAAAAATAGATTAATAGATCCTATTCTAAAGTAAATATAGTCCTAAAATCTGATAAGAAGTTTATATTTAAGAAAAGTACTATTTCATATAGTTGTAAACCACAATTTTTGCTGAATTTTGAAAATCATTTAACAATAGGGTTTTGATACCAAGCCATTCAATGAACAATGAACAGAATCCCCCGCCGGGCTGGGGCCGCCGCCGCTGCTGCGGCCGCCTGGAGATGCAGGAGCCGCACCGCCGCCTGGCGGGGACGGCGGAGGCTACCGTGCCTGCCACCGCCGCCTGCCCTGCCCCGCACCCCCAGAGGGCCCGGGGCGCGGCAGGAGCTGCCACCGAGCCGCTGCCGCCGCCCAGGGAGAACAGGGGCCGACGATGACTGCCAGCCCCGCTGGCAAAAATCCGCCCGGTGCAGCCCGCGCCGCAGCAAGATCGTGGCACCCACCGGGGCTTACCTGAGCCGCGCGCCCGGAGAACACGCGGCGCCCGCCATCTTAGCGGCGAAAGGCCACGTGGCGGCCGCCATCTTAGGTCCCCGGCCAGTAGGAGAGTGGGCGGGGGCCGTGCCCGGACCGTTGCAGTGCCCGGAGCCGCTCCACTCCTTCACACCGGGGTTTTTTACATCTGCTACTTTCGGGAACTGCTATTTCAGTAGCGGGAACCTCCTAGCCACCCAGGAGAGACCTTTATTTAAGAAGGTCCCTGCAGATTCCCAGGAATTTCTGCCGAAGCTGGACTTATTTGCTGAAAGAATAAGGCTCAACACAGAGACTGGGGAACCAGGTCACCGTGACCAAAGGCGCAGGTGAGGCGCGGGCCGGGCTGTGAGCCACGGGGACCAGGTTGACTCGCTTCGCCTGTGGAGATGAGGGCCACGGGGAGCGGGCAGGTTTGCTGATTTTGCTTGTAATGTTGGGTTGGTGACCAGCTATTAGAGCTGCAGGGACCATTTTATGTCCTTTTCACGTCAGATTTTAGTTAAGGATTTTATTTAATGAGAGTGCATGTCGCGTTTTTATTTTCCCAGGTTTTTAAGCAGGTAGCAAACCTCCCTTATTTCCCAGCTAATTATTTTTGTGTTTTCCATTACACAGTTAGGCAGAGGTGGGCTTTGAAAGGCAGGCACCATGGGAGGTGGGAATTCCCTAGGTATCTCCCCCTCAAAAAGGAACGAACTTTTATCCCCTTCTTTTTTGAGTTAAAATACTTTATTTCATCCTTTGGGGGGCTGCTAGGTGCTCCCTTATCAGTCCCCTTCCTGACCCCCGTTTTTAACTTTCCTTACCCCACCTTCCTTCTTCCCTCTAACCCTCTGGAGAGCTTCCAGCGAACTGCAAACTGTTTCTCTAAACACTGGGTTACTTCCATTTTCCCAGGCTTTTTGCTGGCTTCTCTTCGCCCCTGCTAGAGGGAGACTGATCACCTCCTACTAGCCCTCACCCTAAACTCTCTCTCCCTCACCCTCTTTTCCTACCCTCTCTTTCCCTAAACAGCCTTATAACACCAGGGCTCACTTTCAAAATGGCGGAGGCCATGCTTCCAAGACCTTCTCCTTCCCAGAATGCTCAGTCCTTTCCAGCTGTGTGTAGGCTCCGCCCCTTCTCATATGTCAGCACGCTCCGCCCCATTACATCACAGGGCGGAGAAGCGTGGGAAAATCCCACCCCTAGGTTCCCACGCCAAAACCGGAAGTGCTGGGGGGGGGGCCACAGCCGGCCCGGCCTCGCAGGCTAGCAAGAAGAATGAAGGGTGGATGCGAAATGTTTTTTTAATTGTGAGCAGTCAGTGTTTTCCATCAGACACTGACACCTACTCAAAAAGTAATAATTGTGTTCTGAGTTTTATTTCCCAAGCAAAAGGACCTTTCCCTAATGGCTCAAACAGCAGTCTGTGTTCCAATCAGCAACAGAAGCAACAGTCATCCAAGAACTGCTTTCCAGCTCTGACATTCCAACTAGAAGAAACTTACCAGCAGCCAAGGGAAATGCATACCAACAGATATGGATTCAAATGACTCCATTTTTTGATTTTGAAATCCCCTTAAATACTGTACAATCTTAAGGGTTCAAACCAATAGATTTAACTGTGTATAATTTTGATTGCATTTCAACAACTGCTTCCTTTTTCTTTTTATATAAACAACAAGAGGGAAATGTAGTAATGCAATTTTCAGATCTCCATATGGCTTCCTTTGTTCCCCTGCCTTGTATGCTATTGGTTCATTTTGAAATATGCATCCTGCTGTACCTGAAAACCTATTGGTGTGCACCCTTTGCCAATTTTCCCTTCCTCCTCCTGGGACTGGCTCTGAGAGAGACAGCCCCGCCCCTTTCCCCCTCCCTTATAAGCCAGCGTCTGCGTCAGAGAGACGTCTTTCATCTCTGCGCTGGCAGCCCCTACCCCGTCCCTGCTTCCCTCCCCTTCTCCTTTCCCTGTAACCCTCTCCCCCTACCCCAAATAAACCTCCCTGGCAGAACAGAGATGGAGTTCCAGTTCGTTTCTTCGTCTTACTTCATTTCCTGCTGAATCTCTGTGGCTCGGAGGCTGCTGCCACGCCGCGGGACCCTGGGGGTCGCGCGCCCTGGATCCGGTGGAATTACGCAGACCAGGGACCTCGTTTTGGGCGGCAGCCGGCTCGTGCAGCCCCCCCGGACCCTGCTACAACAAACCATTGTTTAGAAGAGACATTCAAGATATGAGTAAGAACTCTAAACTTGACTGTGGTACTGTCAGTAATCTTTATTTTATCTGAAAAATTGTTTACCAGAACAGCTGTGACCATATCTCAAAATTTCTGTGCTCAATCTGCAACTTTAAGTATAACCAAAGGGTGCATCTTAAGTATATTTTTATACTTGCAGAAATGTTGAACAATGTCCATTCTTCTTCTAGTCACATGAAGGACATGTACATTTTGATTTTCCATTTATGCATCTTATGGTAAAATCTGCTCAATTTAAATGTTGACTGCATTATGTTGTTGTTATGGTAAGTCACCATAAAAGATAAGCTTCCTTTCTTCGGTACTAATAATTTATTTTTGGTGATTAGTTTTGATCTGGATGAGCTTCCTAAAAGAGCTCACTCCCTAGTGTCAAAGAATGTGAATGCTGGCAGAGTGGATAGGGAGAGAGCAAAAAGGCTGAGAGTAACAAAGGAGAATGGTATCACAGTGTGTTGGATATAGATGACATTAAGCTGAGATGGAATTACATGCTTTATTTCCTGTACTTAATAGAACTCATCTCTGATTCCAGGTCAACACCCAGCATATGAAGGCAGCTTGCCTTTTGCAAAGTGCAGATTATACATGACAATGACTTACATTAGGTGTTTTGTCATAAAGTTCTTTTCCTCATGTTAGAAAAATAAATATTGACAACAGTAGAAGCAGTTTTCAGCCCTCTACATCTGTCAGCTGAGAATAATGGGGAGAATAAGTTAATTTTTATTTTCCTTTACTTCTTATGAGAGTGCACATTTTAAGTAGAAGAGAATTGGCTTCAGTGAAATACTTAAAGTACTGGCAAATTAAATACTTCACATCCCATAAATTACTTCTCTGATCCAAAATAATTATATAATTATTTCTTCAAAAATAATGACTTCAATAGGTTCTTGGATTTGGGGCCAAGTATAGGCAACAATAATTCTAAGATCTTGATATAGCCAGATAAAGAGTAATTAAGAAAGTTCCTCTGTACTCTCTGCTTCTTCATGATTAAAGAAATGATCTGTACATTGATAGAACACAAGTCTAATAATTTTTACTTTGGACAGACAAAATAGGTAATGTCATTTTAAAATTTCTGTCAGAATGAATGAGTACTGTGTTATCAGTACAACATCACATCATTTTGTAAAGCTAATATTATGAGTAAATTACTTCAGTAGAATAAAATGTGCAAGGTCTTGTTTTTCTGTTTCATAGGATTATACAGTACCAAAATATAATGTATAATGTGATCAGAGCTTTTCAAGCAGCAAAAAGCACATTTGTCTATTGACCCTGGGACTTGTTCAGTGGCTTAGAGCTGGGTGTAAATAACACCAGGGTTGTGGGTTCAATCCCAGTGCTAACTATTCACTTAGGAGTTGGACTTGATGATCCTTGGGGGTCCTTTGCAACTCAGAATATTTTGTGATTCTGTAATTTATTCTGTGATTTCAGGATAAATTAAACTTCCCCAGAAGTAACTCAAGTAAGTTTTATGGTCTTATTTTAAAATAGTGCATATATATATATGTAGATACAGATAGTGATTTTTTTAAAATATATCAAAATACAGACAATAGTACTGGCACCAGTTAGCTTTCATGGAAGGAATGCATAAAAGTCCTTTTGTTTATTTTCCTTGACCTTACAACAGATGACCATCTGGATAACTACTGTGCATGGTGCCAAAAAAGCTGTTAACCCCTAAAATAAATAAATAAATATAATTAAAATGAAAATCTGCCAAGAGTGTGTAATCACAAGTCTCAGAGTAAAATCTACAAATACAGGTCAAATATCGATTGTCAAGAAGCTTATCTTGCATAATTGTCTTGTGCTAGGAGGGAGAACACCCCCACTGCTTGATGCTCTTCACTCACATAAACACTTCACAGTTAGTTTTATCTAACTTTTGCCTGAGGGGGTAAGGTGGGCTCTTTTCTGTCAATGTTACTATTATAGACAGATGATATAAACAGTAATTCAACCCTCTGTTCCCATTTTGCTCATCAAAACAGTTCAATTCTCATGATTTTAGTTGGAATTGCAAGTCCTTGAAACCATTGAAAACCAGGCCATAATCGGTCTGAGCCTTGTCTGCTTTTCTGAAAGAATAAAATAAGTTAAAGTAAATGGGGTTGGTTCAGGGACAAGCTGCAGCACTAAAAAGCTCCAGCACCATAGTTGAAGGACTAGATGGACTTGATGATCTCAAAGGTCTTTTCCAACCTAGTTGATTCTGTGATTCTGTAAAGTGCTTTAAAACTGTAAAATGTATAGAAGTGCATTCTTCTTGCTGGCTTTTGCAGTTTTATTTGTACTATCCAGTTTTTCCTGTTCATTCTTTTCTAGGAATGGAAATAGCAATTGCTTTCCTCTTTGAACATTGCACTTTTTCTTGCATTTTTTGCGACTGAGTTGAAAAATGCAGTTTTTCAGTAAAAAAACGAGTTGTTCCCTGATTTTTAAGAGACTACTCTTTAAAAAATAAAGATAGGTCATTAACGCAGTGAGGGGAGGAGGGGTGGAACAGGCCTCTGCATTTACCGAAAGTATCTCTGAGGCTATTGAGAGATCACTCCAGCCAGCACTGCTCTGGTGCTGTACAGAAAGACCCTTCTCACACCCGAGCCGGTGTATGGCACAAATTCTCACTCACCCAGAGAGCTGGATAGCTCGTGTGTTACCAGAGACAAAGAACTCAGAGCGCTCATTCAGCTGGATGTTCCAGAGGTTTATTCTGAAGGGTTCCAGGGTGAAAGAGGAAGAGGAGACCCTAGGTGTCTCTAGATATAGGGATCACCTGAGGTCAGGGGAGAGGAGGCAGGGGAACACCGCAACCAATGGGGAAAAGGGAGGGATGGAGTCAGGGGTTAGGTTACAGCCAGGGGGATTTACATAATTTGGGGAGGGATCATTGTGTTCTCAACAGGGTGTACTCAGACTAGGATGTCTCCCACCAGCAAAATCCTGCTGTACTGGGACCATTCGGCTCCCCAGCAGTTCCCGAGGTGGTTTCCTCCACCACTACAGGTCATGTAGGTAAAAAACTTGTCTTTATTTGGCTTTTACTATCTAATCACAGAATATCTGGTTGGAAGGAACCTTAAGGATCCTTTGTTCCAGCTTTTCTTGGTAAAAAGCATGGTCTTAACAAGACAGCCTAGCACCCTGTCTGGCTGAGTCTTAGAAATGTCCAATGTCAGGAAACTCATCACTCCCTTGGGAGATTATTCCCATGGCTGATTGTTGTCTTTGTGAAAATTTCCCTCTTGTGCTCAATCAGAATCTGTCCAGGAGTAGCCCTCAGGGCTCCCTCTCAGGTAGTACCTCACTGCCCCTTAACAGAGTCTGTTTTTGCCGTATCCATTATGTACAAAATTTCAAAATTTTGCTGTATCCATTGCTACAATTTCTCCTTGCAGACCTTGCTTGTGGGTGTCTGCAGCTGCTAAAGCTTCATATCTGTTTTTGGTGGTAATGCTGGAGGGTGGGGACTTAAGCAGAGTCCTACTTCTGTGGGTAACACATTTCTCTACCCCTCCCAATCTAAGAAAAACACCCCTAAGACTGTGCATTAGATAACACTTATCAATTGTTATGAAAACTGCTGCCCCTACTTCTTCAATGGCAGGGATCTCACAGATCAAAAAACTATGTGACAAAACAGTGAGGCTTTTGAAAGGTATTTGATTTCACTGAATGGGACCTCTGAATTTTCTTGAAATCAGTTCCCTTTATGAAGTCTTAAGTTGGTCCAAACTGATACCAAATGAGGTAGCTAGTGTATCTTGTCACCTTAAGACTGGGGAAAGATTAGAACATTCAAGCTTAAGCTATGTATTTGACCTTAGTGGTTTTATTGCTTGTATTATTGATAAAAGAATAGTCTTTCAACTGCATTAAACTAGCTTTTAATCTCCCTTGCTCGACTGTTACAATGTGTTAAATATTGATTAAAGTAATTTTTATTTCATATTCAAATTTTTTGTTCATGTGAAAGCTCTTTTGAAAATGAGTGGTGAAACTGAGCAGTGAAATGAACCTGCGTTTTCCAGCAAATGCATGAATAGAGGAAGATTTTGTGAAAGTCTTCCTCCCTGAAAAGCAAATTCCTTTTGTTCACAAGCTTGAAATAATTCCTGATGTTTCTCCTGACAATACCTCAGATTGTTACTTCTGACTTTATATGTTTTATCATTCGGATACTTGTCATGCATAACGGGATGGTGGTGGCAAAAAAACCCCTAGTTTTAATCAAGGTAGGATTATAATTTTCTGCAACACCTGTTCCAACCAGATGCCTCTGACTGTTGAGTGTGATTCTCTGAGTTCTCACAAATTACACAATGAAATATTTTTTAAATGAATAGCCAATCCATTGTAGTTTTGTAGTTTTGCCAGAATAAGTGCTGAGTAACAAAACTGTGAAATTTTTGAAATATACACTCAGGCTACTGCAGGAAAATAAGAGGAAAATCTTGATAATGAAAAATAAAGCACTCTTTTTAAAGGTCTGAAAGTCTTGTTTGCTCTGAAACACTCCAACAGCTATTCTCACTGCCAATGACTCTCTAGAGAAAGGATTATCTTTATAACTGAGTCCTGCTACTACCTGATTTTTTTCCAGTGATTTTAAATTTTTTCCCTGCAACCAAAAAAAAAGAAAAGAAAAAAAAAGGAGAAAAGAAAAAAAGGCTTTCTGCTCAGCAGAAATATTGTCCTTACTCTGAGAAGGACTGTTCCTGAAACATCCATGAAGAACACCCTTCAGGCTGATGGTTTGTCTTCCTAGAGGTATGAGTTCCATTATTTCTGTAGATTTTTCTTTTGGCACCACAGAATCCTCATAAATAAAGGCTCTGTATCTGGAGAGTGGCAACAGCATATCTGGGCAAAAGTAAAGATTAAAAGCAGCAGCCAATGGAGAGTACAGGGTGTAGGACAGATTCCTCTAAAATCTTAGATTTGTGTGAGAAAATAATCTCATTCTTTTTTTTGTGCCTCCCTGTGTAGTCCCAGATAGAATACTCCCTGCTAATTATTTTTTTTCCTCTCATGAATTCCCAGGTTTCAGTTTTCCTTTGAGAGGCACAATAAAATGCCATAGCAGATTTGCCATGGCATTCTGAAGAAATGATAAAGTGCTGCAGAAAATAGCTACACAGACTGGTTATTTGCTTCAGATTCTGGAAAGTTCAGACACTTCAATCTAGTGATTTGATGTCTCAACAAAAGCTCCAATGTTATTTCTTGATACAGAAAAGATCTAAGAGAATCTTCCTGGTCCCTTGCTGAAAAAAATTAACCAGACTTGCCTGAACATCCTCTGTAAAAGCCTGAAAGAGCCAGGAAAATTTAAAGGCACCATGTGATAATTTTCTGAATGTCACAACACATGTTTTTTTTGTCAGAGAGGTTCTGAACTGCATCCTGAGAATAATTCCTCTTAGAAGAGTGTGAATTTGCTAAATATAAGACTTATTTAACATTTAAAGCTCTGCTGTCTCAATCTGTGTATGCAGTTTGCTTACTGCCCAAATTATTCTAAACAACACTCAGCTGCTCTCCAAACAAGGGATGGAGCCCTATGAAACCAGTTGCTTGGGTATTTTAAAATAGATCAAATTTTACTGTTTCAAATTTTCTTTAAGTTTATTCAAACTGTAGCAAAATTTACAAATAAAGCTGTGCAAGAAATGAGGCAAATTGTAGTATATATGTATGTTGTATGTGTTAAATATAGCAAGTACTATGGAAACACAATTCATACAGACTAAATTTTATATCTGATTAAAAGTTCCCTCCTAACCTTTCAGCCCTATTATAATAATAAATGTGCTAAATCCATGCAAACCATTTTCTTTTTTTTTCACTTTTGCAACCTTTGCATTCTAATTGCTTGAGTTGCACTAACATCACAACCAGACAAAGGAAAACAGCTCTAAAGGATTTGACACTTCTGACAAAAAAAAAAAAAACCCAAAAAAACCTTCCTTAGATCAAATCTTGAAGATTATTTAGAAAAGAGGACTGCAAGCATCAAAGGTAATGAAAACCACAGCAAAATGATGTGTTTCAAACTTTATTTATAATGAATTATAGGTTTCCAATTTCTGCTGTTCTAATTTAATGTAACTTTTTATTTTGAAACACTGGGAATTAATGTGTTTAAAAAACATAATAATAAATATTTGTCAAGGTAGTATCATTCTGGACACAACAAAAGTGAAAGAGGAATTCTCAGATGATGGGATAAAGATTAATGATATTTTGGAAATATCAGGGTAAATATTCTAGTCTCTGTAACCCACCATTCAGAGAGGACACAGTGCAGCCTGAATAAAAGCATGGATTTTAAAAGTGGATGCTAGACTTAATCTTAGGTAAATCTGATGGTGGTAGCACAGGGTGCTAAGTCAAGTGACTGCAGCAAATTAATGTCAAGGACACCTTTCAATAGATCTTGATGATAAATGTTATTATTTGCCAATACACTTGTAATTTGCCTGGTAGTACTTTTGCCAGATGGAAAGATATCTGAAATTATTGGGATATTAATACCATCCTCTGAGACTTGTAAGGGAAGAAATATCTCAGGCACTGTACTGAAATTCTGAGCAGTAACAAGGCACATCTCATACAGGAGTCACTTAGTCGTAAAGAGAAATTGCAGCAGGGAGGAATGAAATGAAGGCAAACAGATAGCTACTACCTGATGCTCTGAGCAAATACAGCACATAACCAGGAGCTTGGCTCTGCAATGGTACAGCTTAGGAGGCAGGGAAAGCATCCCTGAGCTTTCTGCAGGAAGCTGGAGCCCAGTGCTTTGTTACTCTTGTCACAATCTACTCAGGTGAAATGAGCTGAGAGAAGCAGGTGCAGCAGGGTGATGGGCCAAGCAACGAGGCTGTGCCTTGAATACATCATCAGGCACTGAGCAGCTGCCTGTGAGAAACAGCCCTTTCAACAGAAACGTTGAAAGCATTTCTTTCACAGGCTGCTCTGCACAGCTGCCCTTACTCCCATTTTCTGCAGCACAACTCAAGAACACATCTTACTGTTGACAGTAGAAATGGCTAGAAACTCTAAAAATGGCTCTTGTGTATATACAGTCACTGTAAGCACTGGAAGTGTATGTAGTCTCTGTTGTACCTATTCCTCTACCATAAAACACTTTTCTTTCTCCTCAGTTTTTTATATTTACCAGAGGACTTTTTGGATGATTAATAATGTCCTAGCTTCCTGCAGTTTATGCAAGTTTTGTACTCTACAAAATTAGTAAGCAATAAGACAAGGTTGTGAATCTCCTTTCACTGAGAATAATTTTTTTATTAAGGGTCTTTCTGTTCAGGGAAATCCTGCTGGGTATACTTGAGCCCCACTGACTTCAAACTCAGCACATACCTAAATGTTTTCCCGAACAGGAGCCAACAGTGGCTGTAACATGACATCTAATTGCTTACCAGTATGAAAAAATACTCCACAATCTGTCTGAAGTGTTCAGTGGTGCTTATTTGACATTTGCACTTCTTACAGCAAGGTTTAGAGAGCTTGCAAGATCAAGCCCCTATAGCTATACCATTATCTTCAGGTCTCTGTTCCTCCCAGAGATCAAGGAAGCCTGCTTTAGAGAGACTTTGAAAGGTACAGCTGCAGTGACATATCTCCTGTTACGAAGATATGTTTTCCTACCTAATCTCTTATTACTGTGAAAATTGGAAGTAGAATACGCGTTTTCTCCCCAGCTGTCGGAGGTTGGGGGATGCCTTGGAATTTTTCTCCATCACTGTTACTAAGCAACAAATAGCTGGGTGTTTAGAGCCATCAAGTCCTTTGTAAGAGACAAAGAGTGTGCTTGGGCAAGGCAGGGGAAGGGAAGAGCAGGCCGTTGGAACACTCACTCTCATCCTCGGACACCGGGAAGAGAGGCTGCTCCTTGCTTCTGGCTGGGACCAGAGGAAATTCAACTGTGCCCTGTTTTCTTCTCCTGGCTGGGTGAGCTTTGATTCAACCTTTTTTCCCACTGGGAAGTGCACATTTCCCCGGGGCTGCGTTCCCTCGCAGTAGCTACCGGGAGAGTCCGGCTGCCTCTGCCACCTGCCCCCGCCCTCTGCCGCACAAGACCACAGCATCTGCTGTGACTGCAGAAATCCTTGCTACCTCGCTAGCTAGCCGGGAGAGAGCCAGCGCCTGCCCCTGCTGCCCTGCTTTTTTGCTGCTCCAAGCTGCTTTGCTGCCCTGCCTGCTCTTCAGCCTGCCTGCCATTACCAGCTGCCTGAGGCTGACCTGACCCTGCGCCACAGCGCCACCTGCAGCTGCTCGGGAGTCATTGCACCTGCTCTGCCTGGCCGGGAGCTCAACAGCGCCCCCTGCTGCTTGCGACCGTGATTACACCACACGGGAAAAGGCTTGGCAGCTCACAAGTCATCTGCTATTGGTTTCTGGTTCTAGTTGTGGTTGCTATTATTGTTATTGCTTGTTTATAGATACTAGTAAAGAACTGATATTCCTTTTTCCCATACCTTTGCCTGAAAGCCCTTGATTTTCAAAATTAAATAATTTGGAGAGAGGGGAAAATCACATTCTCTGTCCTAAGGGAGGGTTCAACCTCTCTTGGCAGACACCTGTCTTTCAAACCAAGACACAAGCCTAGGAAGGTATGGTTTTATTGGTTTAACCCCAGTGAAAGTGAAATGTTAAATATGAAGGTACTAAATTATGTGATTGATACTTCTGACTTAATGGTTAATAATGGATTTTGGTTTGTTACTCTGCCTTTTGTAAATGAGAGACAGACCCATTTTTTTTTTTTTTGTACAAATGTAATTTTTTCTGTATATTATAAAAAAATAATTCTGGGGAGCAAAGTTTTCTCTATATTTTCTTTTACTGTCTCATTTTGTAAATTAATATAAGGTTAAAAAAGATGTTCACAAATTCCCATTTCTAATTATATAGCTACTAGAGACATTAATTTCCTGTGAGACTAATGAGCTAACAATGCATTGAATGTTTTTTCATTAAATATTTGTATTGGTGTTTCTGTAGTCTGAGTAAATTCTATCTGGCATCTGTATAAAACAGACCTACTCCAAAGTATAAATTATATAGGGCTTTGTTTTGTTTTATGGACTGCTTTTCTTTTTTTTTTTTTCTTGTCGCTTTTAAGCCTGTCTGATTTGCAGAACATTAATGAAATCTAATAGTTTAGTTTTAATACTCTGCCTTCTTTTATCATTGTAATAGCCTGGGAATGTCTATTCAGTGAAGGATTGTGACTTCTGTTCTGCGTCAGGCCGCTAGCCCCGAAGTCACACGGAAGCGCGCGAGCCGCCGCGACCCCCACGCGCCGGACCGGGCGCTTCAGTGAAGCCCGCGGGTGCAGGCACAGAGTGCCTCCGGGGATGGAGACTGGCAGGAGACGAGGCGATGATGGAAGAAATGCAGTCTCTAGTTCTCGGAATCCAGGGTTTATTGGGAGGAACGGCAGGGTGGTAAAGGCAGATGGAATCGGGAAGGGACGCAGGGGAAGGATACAGGCTGGATTCAGGAGCGCAAGAGCCCCAGACGGAACCGTGCAAGGGGTTAAGAGGGGGTACAGGATGGGAGGGGTTTACACAGGAGAACCAACTGGAACGTGAGAGGTACAGGATTGACAGGGACGCCAGGGAATGGGGACGCGAGGAGGGAAGGTACAAAATTTTGAAACCCAATGGGGAAACTCAGCTAGAGGGAACAAAGAAGAACTTTCTAGCCTTTAACTCCATATAAGATAGGAGGGAGGAGATGTACAGAACCAATGTATTCATTGATGCATATTAAGGATGCCAGCTGCAAGGTGTCCTGGGTGTGCACTGCTTTGTCACTCTAATCAAAAGGTCTCCTCACACCCAGGGCCCTTCCTCAGTTTCATTTGCTTCCAAGCTCATCTGAGCCAGAGCCACTGCTACAAAGGATTACAGTATATTTACTTTGTCTTGATCAGAAACAGTTAAATATGTCCTTTATGCCATTATAGGGAATTTGAAAGGTCAGGGTGATGTGTGCAATGAGCCAGAGGCAAATTCTATTTACTTCCAAAGTACTGTTCACTCCTTGGTTTGAGGACTTGATAATATGTAAAGTTTTTCACTCCTTGGTTTGAGGACTTCTACTTGATAATATGTAAAGTTTCCACTGTTGTTTTTGATATATATTTGTCCGAAATCTTTAGAATAACTGAGCAACTTTTTGTCTGAAAGACTAACAGAGCTAGGATTTCCATTAATCTCCCTCGTATGAATGACAGGTTTTGCACACATTTAAGTGACACAGAAACAGATCACAAATTATGAATGGCTAGTGGCACATTCTCTTTATACTTTGTTTATCTGTTGGCAAGCACAGCCGGGGAGGTGCTTCACAGAAGGGCTAACGTGACTGAAAATGTGTCTTTTTCCAACACTAATGGTTTGCCAATTAAAAGACTTTCTCCATACGTATTTTGATACTTTTATATACTTTCATTTTCACAGCTACAAAGCTTTGTGTGTTTAGGTATGTGTTAATTCCCTTTGATTTCTGTAAGGAAATGATCAAATTAGAGCAGAAAGTACTTTTGAAAATTCCTCATTATTTTGTAACCTGACTTCTTGTGGAAACTATTCACAGACAAACTCACTTTTTCAATGGATGAGTCCTTTCCTTTTGAACGTAATGAAGAATTTTCTACATTTTTAATTGGGGTGATTATAGAATCTAAGGTAATTATGTTCTCACTAATTTTTGGTAATATATGGCCAAGCAGATTAGGCAGACCATGTCAGTTTCCTGTCTGAAGAAAAGTTTTCAGACACCCTAGCAAAAAGTGGCGCAGTTACCATGAAAAAAGGTTTCAATCAGACCCAGTCCCTTGAATAGCAAATTCAATCAAAGTCAAGTTACTAATGAATGCAAAATGTTGTTTCATTTGTTCTAGAGTTGATGAACAGTTTTATTTGCTTTTGCAAGGGGATATATCATACAAGGGCGATTTTTAGAAATATTTTTTGTCTCCAGAACCTTAACAGAATTCATAGCAGTGCTCAGGAACTACTGAAAGAGCAGAAGAAAATATGATCTTCATAAGAAAACAAATAAGTATAAATGACAGTACCTTTGCAAATATATCCTTACTGCTTATGAATTCAGAACAAATCCAAATTCTGACTATTTGTTGATTTTATAAAATTTTGCATAGGTTCAAAATGGCATTACACTGACTAATTATCTTTAATCAGTACACTAGCTTTAGTTCTGTCATTTGCCATGTAAATATCATTAATCTTGTCATTAACCTAACACATTTTCCTTCAGCTACAGAAGGTCATAACTTCAGTTCAAATTGAATCTAATCTTGATTTGAAAGTCTAATATTTAATATATATAGAAAAGATGTTAGACAAAAAAGATCTTTAGTCTTTTGCTTCTACTATACACCATTTTGTCATTTTGATTTAAGCATCCTGAAACTAATGCTTTTCCTAAATTTTTTGAAAGACTTTCTAAAAAGGTATTTAACTTGATGGTTCAGCTCCATGCCAACTACTGTGACAACTATGTTTTCATTTCAATACACAGTGAAGAAGAAAATAATCCTTACATCTTTTCAGCTGTCAACAGTAGCAACTCGGCTACCACCTGGGAAAAGGCAAATTCAAAGTTGTCTCCTTACTCTGCCTGAAGATGCCAAAGAAAGTACTGGGCAAATTACCACAAATTTTGATAAGAAAATCATGGCAAGAAAAAGATTTGTGGTAGTGCTATTGTGCACAATACAGTTATGGAATCATTGTCTTACTTAACTTTTGGTATGCCACTTTCCTATCCCAGAAAAAAATGGTTACAGTATTTGAAGAGAGGACAGACCAAATTAAGTTGTTGCTCCACCTTTGCCAAAGTAATAAGTAGATTAAATTACACTGCCATTTATGGTATTAAACTGACATTAGATTTAATCTTAGCTAAAAGGCCAAGGTGAATAAGATTCTTGAAGTTAAACTCCAAAGAAAGAAACATTTTCATATTAATAAAATTAATTTTATTCCCTCTGTCTTTATATAGAAATATGTATCCATGCAACAGTGAGCACAACTGCAGCTAATATTTGTGTGACCTTCAATATTATGATAATTTATTTAAATGTTCTTTGTTAATTAAAATATATTTAACATAAAAGGCAACTAACTTACTTTTACCTATTAATTATATCTTTGGAATTTTGGAGTGATCAATTATCATAATCAACAAACATTACGGAAATAAAATAACAAATGAGCCTGGAATGCCAAGTGGTCTGTTTTTGGCTTGTTTTTTTCTTCTAATTTTAAAGGAATAACTATTTTTTAATGAAAACTGGTTTTGTGTGTTGTTCAGTTCTACATGAAATAATAATAGAATATTCAATAACAAGGAAAGTAATGTTTTCAAAGTCTTACTCATTAAAAACTTCATAAAGTGTATGCAACATTGTCATAGTTAGGAATGGTATTCTCCAGTTTGCTTTCCATAGGAGGCACAAAATGCAGAGATCATGGGCCGAGATAAGAACAATTTACTGGAAATAGCAATGACATAAGAAAAAGAAGAGTAACATCAACAATGTTAATAAAAAAAGGTATAAGACAAAGAAAGAATTAACACATAAAATAAAATAATACCAAAACATTCCACCCAGAAAGAATACCCTTCCCGGTGGAAGCCAGAGCCCCTTCTCTCCCACCCCTGCAATGACATAAGGTGGCATAGAATAACATCCAGACCCTGGCCATGCCCATTCAGCCATGCCCCCCGCCAGCTACTGCAAAAATTAACCCTGTACAGGCTGAAATCAGACAGGTACATATCTAGTAATTTGATGTAAGCTGTAAATGTTCCACCTTTATGGCTGTGAAAGAACCATCAAAGATTACTATTAGGTAACTCAGATACAAATGAAGGTTCTTGAATGAAGCTTCTCGATTGTTTGTCTCAAGCAAGGAAGTAAAACCAGAAATATTTGTCCATTCAATATGGTCATCAAGGGTGAACAACTGCTGCAAGCTAAAGATGACAATATATGATCAAAAGATGAAAAAGATCAGAAATTATTGTGTTGCCTTAAAAGATTCAGTATTTTTTTCAATAGTTAGACAACTTCTCGGGTAGTTTTTAGTATAATATTTGCTTAAGAATATCCCAAATACTTCAACACCAAGTTTTGAAGGAATTTAAGAGTCTCAAATTTTTATTGGCAGTGATTTTAAACAGCAGATTTTTGGGTGATATTCAGCAGGCACAGGACAAAATCCAGTAACTTTTTTCATCGTCCATGCTGTTACAGTTGTGAAACACATTCCAGAACAAGAGAAGAGGGAAATAATAATCCACTGATGAACATTTACAACATACCTGGTTAGAGGTCAGCAAATGGGTTCAAAATCTGCAAGCTGTGGTTAGTCTCATGCAAAACCTAACCATGAAGTAACCAACCACGTGCTCTAGATAGCATGGAGCAGAAAAATGGGCTGCACTTTCCTAGGAAAAACAGTGACAGTTTTGTTCTGATGACATGGCTGTTACAAACACAGGAAGTTTTGTGTGACAGTGTTGTGATAATAGCTGCAGGTCCCCCACACCCCTTTCTTAATGAGTGTACTTGTCACCTATTGTCCTGCCTTCCCCACCCCACGTGGCCCTGGCCACTCCCTCCAGTTTTCTCTATTGGTTCCTGTACCCTAATTCCACCCATGTACTGCCCCTGTGCCCAGAAGTCACTGGGCCAGTGTGCTGTCCCCGCCCTTCTCTGTTTCCCTATAAAACCCCTGACCCTCTTGCAGCATGTGGTCAATGCACCATGTAGTCTCTGCAGCACATGTGTCTATGCATGCGGCTGTCTAAGCACCACATGTGTCTGTGTATGTGAGGCCTTCGCCCATGAGGTATCTTTGCCTCTGGGAGGTCGTTGGCCTCTGCTGCACCATGTGAATAAACATTTTCCATGGACACTCTGTGTAGACCCTCCTTGCCTCCTTTATCACCGCCAGCTGTGGAAGCAGACAAACCAGAGCTAGCCTTATGGCTCCCCGGCCGGCGGGAGCGCAGTCTCCAGCCCTGGTGATGCCTGATGGGTTTTTTTGTCCTTTTTCCATTATACTTTTACACTCTCTTATATATCCTTTTACCCTTCCCCATTCCTGTACTTTTTACTCCCTGTATCTCAACCCTATAACCCTTGTACCCTTGTCCTGCTCAGAATTCTTTGGGGAAGACGAAACATCCCCACAATCTCAAAAGCATGACGCACCAACCTTGAACAGAGCCCCATCACTGAGACATGTTTTTTGTAAACTAAGTAGTAATCTTTCGGGGGGGGGGCAATTTTAATAAGGGGGCAATTACTTCATTTGTTAGACTTCTCATTAGAGACTTTTAGATAAGTATGCTAAACTAGGGGGTCCATAAATTGTATACAGGTGATATCGTCGGGGCTCGAGTCATCGTGGTGCACCTGGAATCCTATTAAACCAAGGTAATACCCTTTTCCTATACTGTGTGTCTGTGTCTCAAGTTTTTATCAGCATTTAAGGCATCACTGGGACATAGGGTTTGGTGCACTGAAGCGCTGAACTGGGCTGGGCAGAGAAGCTCCGGGTAAGGTCTGCTAAAACATTCCTATAAACCGCAACATGATAGAAACTTCTTTCATGTCTAGTGCTGAAATGGCTCCCTTTGTACTATAGAATGAAAGTGGAATCAGTCTACAGAACCTGAGGACTCCTGAAATTGTCTGTAAACTATATAACTCATGATAAAAGACTTGAATCATTAATTAATCAAGCTGTTGGTTGCTGTTCAGACTTCCTTCCTTCCTTCCTTCCTTCCTTCCTTCCTTCCTTCCTTCCTTCCTTCCTTCCTTCCACAAAATTAAAGTTCTTTTCTTCACAAAATAGAACTCAAAATTTAAAGCACAAAGAGATTCTCTCCCTTAAAAAAAAAATTCTTTTATATCACCACCCATCAGCATTATTTCTGACTGTTTTCCAAGTGGAATGGACAGTGTAAACATAATCCCTCTGAGGAATTAAGGTTTCTTAGTGAGAATGTCTCTGACACCTTGCATTTGTACTTGGAAACTGTCCATGCTGATGAAGATTGCAAAGGCAATACTCAGACTGGTGAAGTTTTGGAATGTGTTGGAGCTTCTTTTCAAGTATGTCGAGTGACACATTCAAAGAAAAATATAAATAAAATTGAATTTTCTCAGTATCTTAGATGCGTTTCATGGATATTTTTCCTTTTGTAAAGTTGTAATGTTAAATTTGTAACTCAGAATATAACAGCCATCCAGATCCCACCCTTTATGAGGTTTATTACCTTTTGTGTTTATAGTGAGGTGACCAGGAAGCAAAGCTGACATGACCATGACTGACAAAATTAAATGCATTTTTCAAATACCTGCAAATTTTGGAAAACTTTTTAAAATGGACAGAATTTTAGAATCATAAGGATGTATGCAGAGTGCACAGCGAGCATGACATTGTAGCTACTTTATAGTTAAGAGGTTCTAACTAGTAGCAATTATAGGTTAATCCTTAATTAAGAAAAAAGTAAAATGTGCTTGACAAATAAGCAATATCTCCAATTAGATGGCTTCCTTACACTCAGCTTGATCCTTGAAATTAAATATTGTGGCTCAGGATCCTTTCTCTTTAAACATAGATTTCTGTGGGTGATCAACGAGGGCTGAATGCTTTGATTATGTCCCCTTCCCTGTGCCTACTCTTCATGTCAGAGATGAAGGGCAGGGAATTGTTAAGTTTTGGCAGCTCTGTGTCACCCCAAGTTGCTCCTATTCAGGGAAATGCCCTGACTGGATGTTTAAGCTGACTTCTACCCTCATTTGCATCAATACAAAAAATACCAGTGATTCTGGTGCCAGAGTCTTTTTCTCCTTCAAAAAGAAAATCAAACAGCATGACTGAGCCTGGAAGACTGAACAAGCAGCTCCATCTGAATAAAGAAGGACAAAAAGGGAAGAGAAAGTAGCTGATGCGAAAGCATGTTTTTGTATTTGTGCTTTGCACTTTGACTCCAGTGGGTCACATCCCTCTGAGGCTCAGTTTGGAAAAATAGCCTCTGTGTGATGTGTCCTACAAAAGGCTCAGCAAAGCCTTCCATTGCTCTGAAATAGAAGTGTAGCATTTTAAATCAAGTAACTGTTTTTCAACTGAAAGAAGAGCCGAGGCGTCGAGACACTTTTCTGGTTCTGGAATATTCTTTGGGGATGCATATTTTTAATATACTTTTTATATTTTTTAATATCTTACATGTATTTAATGTTTTTTAATGTAAGTGATGCCTTAAATTGCTAGTAGAAATTTTTAGACGCAGACACACAGTATAGGAAAGGGGTTTTACCTTGGTTTAATAGGATCCCAGATGCGCACCGACGAACAAGCAAAAAGCCCCGACGATATCCCCCGTATACAATTTATAGACAGCTTAGATTAGAATACCTATCTAAAAGTCTTCAGTAAGAAGTTTAACAAATGAAGTAATTGCCCCACTTATTAAAATTTCCTCTCCCCAAAAGATTACTACTTAGTTTACAAAAAACATGTCTCAGTGATGGAGCTCTGTTCAAGGTTGTGCGTCATGTTTTGCGATTGTGGATATGTTTCATCTTCCCCAAAGGATTCTGAGCAGGGCAAGGGGTACTAGGGTGATAGACATGTAGGGTTAAGATACAGGGAGTAAAAAGTACAGGAACGGGGAAGGGTAAAAGGTTATATATAAAGAGAGTATAAAAGTAAAATAAAAAATACAAAAAACCCATCAGGCATCATTTCCCCCCTTTTTGGAGACTAACAAGCTTTTACCTTGTTTAGTCTCTAACTACTCTATCTACAACATTGGTTTACACAACTAGCTATGGCAAAAATAATAACTACAATTACAATAATTATAAATGTTTCTTTCACCTAGGCCCAGTCTGGCAACCATGAAGTGAGGGTGTGGAAAATTTGGTCAAATTTCAAGGTGTAATTTCTTGAACTCACTTAGTGTAGAATTTGAGTTCTCTTTTAAATTTCTTCCAAATCTTCTCTGATTCTCTTATCTTGATCTACAAAGGAATAACAGCTGCTATTAATAATATTGCATACTCCTTCATGAGTGCCGAGTAAGAATTTGAGAGCTATCTTGTACTGCGTCATTGCTCTTGACAGGCTATGGACTTCTTCTTGCAAAGCTATAATTGCATCAGCAGTATGTTTTTCAATGTTTTCAATAACACTCGATATATTCACGATTGTCCTTTTTAATTCAACTATCTCATAAGAGGGAAGGAGGGCTCTTACTATACTATGGAAAACTGTGGGACATTCAATGAGGGGATTAAGAGTTCTTTTCTCCCTCCTACGTGGTTTTTCAATTTGGTCAAATATTGTTATATTTGGAATTACAGCCCCGAGGGCACAGGCCTGGTCTCTATCTACAGGTAGAATTTTTCAGGCTTTATCATCACATATCTAATACACTCTCGTCTCAAAAGGCAGAGCCAATCTCCATCCCAGCAACTTCATTTTTGTTACAGATCTTGGGTTAAGTATTTCTCTAAAGTTGGTCTTATGACAATATGGTGGAAGAACGGCCTTTCTTGTAGCATTCATGAGCACGCAGCGAACTGTATAGTTCTTACGTTTCATCAGGCCGCTCAGGGGTATAGGAGGCAGCAAGGTGGTATTGGGCCCAATCTGTTGCCACCTTTCTGTATGTTCCTCTTCTATTGCAATACCAATTAATGACCATTTCCCTTTTCCATTTAGAGGTGGTAATTGAGTACAGATCCAGCAATTGCTCATATTAAGAGCTTTGGATACATTTTGCATCACAGTATTGTGCAACTCCTGGGCTGAGCCCTGAGTCATGGTTACCAGTTGGAAAAACAGCATACATGTAAGGAACAATTTAACCATCATCTTGATTTGTATCAGTCTCTGTTTTCTCGGTAGTCTCAGGAGCAGAAGCTTTCTTCACTCTGGAATAGTGGATCCACGGTCCTTTTTCAAAAACTTTGACAGCAGTGAGGGTGGTCAGCAAGACTTGGAATGGTCTCTTCCACTTGGGTTGCAAGGGGTCACTGTCTCACCACTTGATGTAAACCCAGTCTCCAGGCTGAAACGGGTGGGCAGGGATGTCCAATCCTATAGGCTTGGACAGGACAACGAATCTCTGGAGCTTCTGCAAAGTGGAACTCAAAGCTATTAAGTATTTCTGCAAATCAATTTTTCTCTTCATATGAATTTCTCCTGGAATGTGTGGAACTTGATATGGTCTGCCATATAGAATTTCATAGGGACTTATGTTGTCCCTCTGCCTTGGTTGTATGCGGACCTTCAGTAAGGCTATAGGCAAAGCCTGAACCCCTGTCATAGATGTTTCTTGACAAATCTTACTAATCTGGGTTTTGATGGTTCCATTCATACGTTCAACCTTGCCACTTGCTTGGGGCCTGTATGGAGTATGCAGGTCCCAAGTAAGTCCCAGGATCTTGCTAACTTCTCCGACCACTGTTGCAATGAAATGTGGTCTCTTATCTGATGACATCTCCAAGGGAACCCCAAATCTTGGAATTATATGATTGAGCAAAGCTTTTACTACCTCTTTTGCTGCATTGGTACGACAGGGATAAGCTTCAGGCTATTTACTGAATGTATCAACCAATACCAATACATATTTGTAACCTTCTCTCTGTGGCATTTCAGCAAAATCTATTTGCCAGTAATCTCCCGGGAGATGCTCTGTCTTGGTCACTCCTAACACTACTCTTTTAGTTGTGTCAGGGTTGTTTTTGCAGCAGGTTTCACACTTGCTTGTTACAGACTGCACGATGTCAGTCATTCTTCTCCCTATCACTACTTTCTTTAGATGTTTTAAAAGGTTTTCTGTTCCCCAGTGTGTACTCTCATGTTCTCTTTGTGCTATTTCTCGAGGGATCGGGGGTGGGACTACAACCTGGCTTATAGGTGTAACAGCTCACTCACCCTCTTTAATTTTAGCCTTAAGAGATTTAATTAACTTTTGGTTACTCTGATCATATTTTGGAGCAAATTCTGTTAGATCTACTTCTTTTTGTGGCACTATTGCAAAAATGCCTTTTTCTGCTATCTCTCTAGCCATTTCATCAGCAAAGCGATTTCCCACTTCAGGAGTTGTCTTCTCCTTTTGATGACTTTTGCAGTGCATGACAGCTACTTCTGTAGGTTTCCAGATGCTCTGCAGGAGTGCTAGGATTTGTTTGGCATGTTTAATGCCATTACCTTGAGCAGTCAGCAGGCCACGTTCTTTTCAAATAGCTCCATGGGCATGAACAACACTGAATGCATATTTGGAATCAGTCTATATATTTACCTTCTTCCCCTCGCTCAGTTCTAGAGCTCTGGTCAGTGCAATCAGTTTAGCTTTCTGTGATGATACATCTGAAGGCAAGGCTTTTGCCTCAATTACTTTATCTGTGGTGGTCACTGCGTAGTCTGTCATACGCTTACCATTCCGTATGAAACTGCTTCCATCAGTAAAAAGTTCTCAATCTGGATTTTCTAGAGACACATCCTTCAGGTCTGGTCTACTGGAGTAGGTTTCTTCTATTGTCTGCAAACAGTCATGCTCAGGTACGTTATCGAGCAGTGTAGATGACAAAAACATTGCGGGGTTTACAACAGATGTTTTTAGAGTGACATCGTCTTGTTCCAACAATACAGCCTGGTATTTAAGCATTCTGCTAGGGGATAACTAGTGTCCCCCCTTTTTCTCTAGCACAGAAATCACGGCGTGGGGTACATACACGACAATGTGCTGCCCAAGGGTGAATTTCTGAGCTTTCTGGATTAGGATGACAGTTGCTGCCACGGCTTTCAGACACCCTGGCCACCCTTGGCTGACATTGTCTAGCTGTTTTGAAAAATAAGCCACAGCTCTTCGCTGATCCCCAAGATATTGTGCTAGCACTCCAAGAGCTACATTCTGCCGCTCGTATGTGAACAGTTCGAAGGGCTTTGTTAAATCTGGCAGCCCTAAAGCTGGAGCAGACATCAAGGAATGTTTTAATTGTTTAAAGGCAGCTTTTGCTTTCTCTGTCCAGTTAATGGTTCCTTTTTCAGCTGTCTTTAGGGTTTCATACAGAGGCTTTACTAGTATTCTATACTTTGCTACCTAAAGTCGACACTAACTTATCATGCCGAGGAAGGCTTGCATCTCTCTCACCGTGTAGGGCTCTGGAAGCTGACAGATAGCTTCTTTCCGTTCTCTGCAAAGTTATCGATGACCATGGAAGATTTCTAGCCCCAGGTATACTACAGTTTCTTTGGCAACCTGTGCCTTTTCTTTTGAGACTCGGTATCCGCCCATGCTCAAAAAATTTAAAAGACTTACAGTGAGTTGGATGCAGTCATCTCGTGTTTTTGCTGATATCAGGATGTCATCAACATATTGAAGGATTTCTCCTTTTGGTTCTTGTTTTTTCCAGTCTTCCAGTTCCTTTGATAGCTGGTATCCAAATATTGTTGGGCTGTTCTTGAACCCCTGGGGTAGCACTGTCTAAGTTAGTTGAGTCTTTCTTCTTGTCTCAGGATTTTCCCACTCAAAAGCAAAAAGCTCTTGGCTATCTTTGTGGATTGGAATAGAGAAAAAGGCATCTTTGAGATCTAAGACTGAGAACTACCCTAATTCATTTGTTAGTGTGGTCAGAAAGGTGTAGGGATTTGGTACAACTGAATGTATGTCTTCTGTAATTCTGTTGATTGCCCTCAAATCCTGCACTAGCTTGTAACTCTTACCATCAGCTTTCTTTACTGGCAGGATGGGTGTGTTGTATTTGGACTCACATTCCACTAGCAACCCGAATTTGAGAAATTTCTCAATTACAGGTGCCAGTCCCCTACGACTTTCTAATTTCAGAGGGTATTGTTTCTGCCTTACCAGTGTTGCTCCCGCTTTGAGTGCAATACTCACAGGTTCAGCTCTTTTGGATCTCTCGGGAAAATCACTGGCCCATACTATTGGAATAACCGCATCCTCAACTTCTTTAGGAATTTCTCTACAACATTCCTGGATAAGAATAGTAGCTGCTTCAACAAATTTAGATTCAGGAATAATAACTTTCACTCTCTCTTCCTTGGAAAAGTTGATTTCTGCCTCCAGTTTTTCAAATAAATCTCTGCTCAACAATGGTTTTGGAGAATTTGGCATATATAAAAATTGATGAGTCACCCAATGTTTCCCCAGTTTAAATCTCAAAGGTTGAAAGAAAGGCCTTGTTTCGCTTACCCCCGTGGCACCAATTACATCTACAGTATCTTGACTCAGTTTCCCCTTTAAAGTATTTAACACAGAATATGTTGCCCCCGTATCAACTAAAAATTCAACATCATCTTTCCCCAGCTTAATTATAACCGAAGGCTCCGCTGGGGTGGATAATGCCTTCGGTCCCCGTCAATTCCCATTCACAGCTAATTGAGAAGACGTGGGCGTCTCCTTCGCCTGCATTGGACACTCGTTCGTCCAGTGTCCCTTCTTCTTGCAGATGGCACACTGGTCCTTGGCTAGAGGAGGGTGAGGTGGACTCTTTCTTTTCCCCTGACCCTGTTTCTTCTTGTAGTGGGGTTTACCAGTATCCTTATCTGTTGAATCCCTATTTTGATATACTTTCCAGGCCACATTCAGCAACTTATTTAGATCATACTCATCTAATTTTTGCAGCTTTTTCCTTATATCAGGTGTAGATTGGCCTATAAATATGTAGGCTAAATTAGATTGCTGCATTGGGGAATCCAAGTCCAAGTTTGTGTACTTCCGTGCAGCCTCTTTGAGCTTGTTCAGGAAATCTGTGGGGGTCTCATTTAGACCTTGCCTAATTTCATATATTTTGGCCCAATTAATTGCTTTAGGAATAGCACATTTTAGTCCAATAACTATCCACTTTTGATACTGTTTTAATTTGGCCATTTCTTCTGGCACATTGGGATTCCAACCAGGATCTATCAAAGGAAAAATATTACCAACAGGTTCTTGAATGGTTCCAGCTGCAATTTGAGTTTCCACAGCATTTACAGCAGCCTTGATAACCATCTCCTTTTCTGTACTATCCAGTACTTCACCTAACATTACATTCAGGTCACTCCAATCTGGGTTTTGTGCCTTGATAGCTAATTCAAACCGCATGGCCACTTTCTCTGGATTGTCTCTGTATGTTCCAACTGATTCTTTCAATTGTCGGAGTTCTCCGAGGGAGAAAGGAGTTTTGATATAAACCATCCCTTGATTCTCGACAGCCTGCCTTAGAGGTACTTCTAGGACAGGTTCCTTCTTAGACCTAGTACGTTTTGCCACCGGACTGGCAGCCCCGATAGCTTCCCGGGCTATTTTCCCCCTTTTCTTCCCAGCAGGTTCGCTGCCTGCAGCTTCAGCCTCGGTTTCCCCTTCTTCTTCCGAGCTATCTACATCTACACTGGATTCGTCTGACTCACGCTTGATTTGGATTTTTTCCCTCTCAGCCCTAGTGGAGCTGTGGAGAGGGTGCCGCCCACCGCCCCCCTTTCCCCAGTCTGGGAGGGGCCAGCGGTAGACGTGCTTCTCTCTCCGTCCTGATCCGCCCCGGTTCCGCCCTTCCCTCCGCCCCCGGTCTCTCCTTTTGCGTCTGCCCCTGCTTCTACCCCTGACTCTACCCCTGTCTCCGCCCCTGCTCCCGCCTTCATCCTTGTCATCAGACCGGTCAGGGGATGGTGGCAGTGGGGGAGGAAGCGGCCACACCTCCTCTTTTCCCCATGCTGTATCAAGTAGGTGAAGGGGGGGGCAGATGGCCAGAATGGCAGTGGGGGAGGAGGAGGAGGAGGAAGAGGGGGGAGGAGAGGGGGCACCGGCCCGTGTTATGGCTGGTGTAATGCCCCCCTTCGTAAATCTGGTGCCACCAAGTCTGTATCTGTCATGTCTATCTCCTCATCTTTCGTCGGGGGCTGTTTCTATCTTTTTTCTTTTCTAATTTTTGTAAAGCCATCTCAAAGCGGTTCTCTTTCATTTGCTTATACGCTTCTTCTCGATTTAGAAATATAGAAAACAATTCTGCATATCTTAACTCCTTAAACCTTCTCTGAACTCGGAGTTCTACGAGTAACTTTGTAATAAGGTCATTATCTAAACTGCCCAACCGAGGCCATTTACTCCCCCCTTCCAGGTTCAACACAGGCCACACCCACAGTGAAAGTCTGGTTAATTCACCAGAATGTAAATCAACGCTTCGTACTGTCAGCAGATTCCAGTTTTTCAAAATCAAACCCAGCGGGGAATCCTGCGGGATTCTTGGGTTGGTAGACAGCACACCACCCATATCTCATAAACAGAAAGAAACAGTAGGAAAAGGTTCTTAACCTATAGATAAGTACAGAACCAGCAGAGCAAAGAAAACAAGCTTGAAAACCACGCGTGCTCAGCTTAGAAACCCTGGCGGGATTCGAACTTCAGTAGTTGAACCCACACTCCAACCTGTGGGCTGCAGCCCCCTCTGAGCCACAGCCCCCCTGTGAGCCCTATGCGGCTCCCTGTGAGTTTAACGAGGGGCGTCCCCCTCTCCTCACAATCCCCCCACCCTGTGGGAGCGGAGCGGTTAAAAACCCCCCTTTTTATGGTCCCCCTGGCCACGCTCCCACCCTTGGAGATTTCCCAAATGCTAGCTAGCTATCTATAAAACCATAAAACAACCCCTTTGATCTTACCTCTCCAGCTGTGTTTCTGGTCTTTGGAAAACTCCCGGATTTCGATCCTGAATCACCGCCTCTCTCCCCTAGTGCCGGCAAGGGGGGATACAGCGGGGTGTTTCTCGGTCCAAAATCAGAACCCGGGGTTCCTTCTCCTCCTGGCTGGCTCGCCAGAACTGATGCCTTAAATTGCTAGTAGAAATTTTTAGACGCAGACACACAGTATAGGAAAGGGGTTTTACCTTGGTTTAATAGGATTCCAGATGCGCACCGACGAACAAGCAAAAAGCCCCGACGATATCCCCCGTATACAATTTATGGACAGCTTAGATTAGAATACCTATCTAAAAGTCTCCAATAAGAAGTCTAACAAATGAAGTAATTGCTCCTTTATTAAAATTTCCTCTCCCCAAAAGATTACTACTTAGTTTACAAAAAACATGTCTCAGTGATGGAGCTCTGTTCAAGGTTGTGCGTCATGTTTTGCAATTGTGGATATGTTTCGTCTTCCCCAAAGGATTTTGAGCAGGGCAAGGGGTACTAGGGTGATAGACATGTAGGGTTAAGATACAGAGAGTAAAAAGTACAGGAACGGGGAAGGGTAAAAGGTTATATATAAAGAGAGTATAAAAGTAAAATAAAAAATACAAAAAAACCCCATCAGGCATCATAAGGATATGTGATTTTATATGTTCATTGTTATGTTATTTTAAATTTCAGTTGTATTTATGGACATAATTTTATTTATCTTTTCATGTATTTACATTTATATTTACTTCCTTCTTTACAGAAAAACAACAAAATTAACAAACTCTAATTGGATTGCAGTCAGAAGTTACAATGATCAAAGACTACTGAAAAGGCTATTTCTTGTGCCCTGCTCCAGCAGACAGTAAACCTTACCTTTTGAAGATAAAAACACTGAGAATCTTACCAGATCATCCAAAAAAGTTTAACTGAGTGAAAGAGAAACAGAATTAAAAGAAAGGTCATATTACAAGACCTGATTTTTGCTGGTTTTATTTAATTTTAATTTTTATCTTTAGATAATATTTGCATGACACATTTCATCTTGTTCTTTTTATCTACTGACTGAAGGTGACAGAAAGCTTTTCAAGTATTTAGAAAGTATTTATTTTTCAAGCAGAATAAATGGAAATGGCCATTTTTACTTTCAGGAGGTTATTACTAGCTTCACAATATCTGGTATATTTGGAGGACCAATGTAAAATGTAACCCATGTGCTGACATTTGTCAGTCTTCTCTATGGTGACCAACATGACACCTGGACCATGTTATTGCTAAAGAGTTGAGTTCATCAGCTACCTGCTTCCCTCTTCTCAATGCACCCACTACACAACTTTTAAAAAGGGGTAGAGGACATACTAGCTTCCATTTTCAGTACCAGTTTACTCAATCTGACATTCAATACCCAACATATATTAGAAGGATTCAAAGCCTGTACTTTCACCAGTACTGCTGCTGTTATCATGCACAACTCATGCTGTCAGTTCTTTAGCTCATGTCTTTTCTGAAGCAGCTTCTCTTGCCCCTTTAACAGTTTTTTCTGTAGGTCAGGGGAAAAAGACAAATTGCCCTTGGAATGGTGCAAAGAATACAGTCTGAATTCCTTGAAGACATTTTCAGAATGCCAAGTCTATGTTTGAAAAATGATGCAGTTTAAGAGTTGTTTCATGCTAGGCTGAGAACAACAAGAAATTTGTAGTTGTCACAGCTCAACTTTGCTGTAGATACTGGGAATAAGTTTGGAAATAAAGCAGCAGTTAATGTTTTTTCAATTCCTTCAACAAAAGTGCTAAAATCAGACTACATTTCAGCAAAAGCGAAATAAGAATAAATTAAAGAAGAGTGGAGAGAGGGAAACAGAGCAGTTACTAAAGAACTATTAGTAATACTAAGTGATTGCTTATACCTTAGGTTTGCTGACCTGTCTCTTTGTGGATGCCTTCCATTCTCCACATTGTTCCTCATTCTAACTGCACCTGAGATAGGCAGTAGTGTTGCTCAACCTCAGAGAGATAAATACCTCCCTTTATGGGCTGGGATATTTTTCCCTGTCTAACTTTACAAACTGAGGGGATCTGTATAATTAGGTCAAATACCTTAACTAAGCTTTTTCAAACATTTGCACAATCTAGAAGTGAATGTAACAAGGTCTACTCAGGTATAGGTTATATTTTCTTCATCTTCTCAGTTCTTTTGACACTTTTCTCATCAAACACTGACGGTTCTGTGCTTTCTCTATTCTAATCAAATCTACAAATTTCACAATCCAAATTTTACATTTAGTGAAACACCTGTATTTTACTCTAAGGCTAAATCTAAAACATGAGGTTTCAAGATAAATGGAAAACATCTCTGAACCTGAATAAACTATTGACCAGGCTGGCTAGTCAAGAGTACAAAGGGAAAAAAGAGAGAATGAGAAGAAAACCCCTAAGCATAAAGGAACCTTACAATATTATTGTCTTCTCAACCACCTAAAAAACTAACACAGTAATTAAAGATCAGTTGAATCATGATTTGTAGTCAGAATTTTCTTACTAGTGTACAGTAGAAGATGAATTTGAACCTGTAGGAATAATCATCACAATTTCAAATGTAGCATGAACAGGGACACACACCAGTTCTACAGCACCTTTGCTTTCATGAGCCAGGTCCCTGTGACTCCCAGTGTGGGAAAAGCTAATCAGGTGCTTAAATAGTTTGTAGAAGCAGTCAGTAGCCACCATAGAGCTGTAACAGACAGCCATAATGTGAGGTCCAAAACAGATACCAAACGCCAAGCTTAGGATTTGTTCTTTTTCTTGAAACAGTGTTTTTGGAAGTTATGTTATTGGTGACAAGTTGTAAAGTTTTTAAGGACAAGAGAAAGTTGTCTTCTCATGTTTTCAAACTAGTTCAATTAAGTTTTGACTAATAATCATATAAATTTGATGGATTAAAGTGCCACTAATAAAACAATAAAATAAATGGCTTGTTTGTTGCTTATTTATAAGGAAGTGTATATTTATCTTTAGCTTATGAAAAGATATAATTGTGAGCACACACTGTTTACCTTCCAGACATTCAGAAAGCGAGTGAATAGAGAGAGGATGTTAGAGAAATGCTGTGCTGCTTAATGACAGCCTTTATGAGGACAGGCAGATGTGATGGACAGATGGGTGGACTAACAGAACTAAATGTGTTATTAGCTGCTCAGACATTTGTGGAATGTCAGCCAAAACTACTGAATCATAGTAATTGACTGTTGTTAAACATCTTCCATGGGGAAAACAACTATATGCATAACAAAAATGTGTAACATTTTGGCTAAGATGCAGAGACAGAAAATTGATTGCACAAACCCATATAAACCTCATTGTAAAGAGAGTTGAAAAAGTTTGCTTTTAAAGCATCTGTGTGAGTTTCAATTACTCATCTACCTACTTAATACAATACTGTTTTAAAAATATTTATAAACTGGGTTCCTCCTTCTACATATCAAGAAAAACAGTATCTGGTATTTTTATTATGATTTTCAATCAAATAGTCTAGAAACTTTTAAAATAAGGCTCTTATCATCTCTAAATTTGTTCCTCACTGAAATGCAGCCACTACAAATGGACTGCTGTAGCTAACAGTGTTCAGAATACGGCTGTTCCTTGTAAAGTGTTAAATCATACTTATTTGTTCTCTGATATCTGCTGATGGATGAATTAAATCAGTAACTACATTTACAGAATAAATAAAAATATAATTTTTTCCTCATTCCCTTAAAATTAAACTGCATCTCACTAATATGTAGAGATTAATTGGAAATGGACTGTAGCACCTCTGAAGGAGGTCATAGTGTGAGGCACAGCACAACAGTAATACTTGGGAAAAGAAATTATCTGCCTTCAAACATGACAAGAATGATTTGCAGTTAATAATAGAGGGAGTAAAGGCCAGGCTTTTCAGTTACCCTTGGCTTCACCTAGGACAAAATAAAAAATCACTTCAGTTGCTGTGAGCTACTTGCCTCTTTCCCAATCATTATTGCTTAGTTATAACTTAGTGATAAAATCTGTCATTACTGACTTTATTGACATTAAAGTTGATTTATTTGCATGCCTGGTGAATAAGAACTGCATTATGCTGGCTTTCAGATTGCTTCCGTACTCAAGATAGTAAGTGCATCACTGACTTAATTGTCTTTTGCTGGTTCACTTGCTCTCTAATCTCAGTTTGAAAATAATATTGGGTCAAATTCAACCTTGGCATAAGTCCACGGACTTTGGTGGTAGTTCTCTAGAGAAGAATTTGATCCAGAAGAATCTGAACTTTCTATATGATAAAGCATTTTTTTCCTGCTATTGTATAATGTGTTAGTCAGAAAGCAGCAAGATTTTATCCATCTGAAAATTAAGTCATTTATTCAGCTGTTGAAATATGGACTCATCCCCCTCTATTTTAGGGTCTTTATAGTAAAAATTTTAGCATATTCCCCTAATTGTCCTATGGTATGTGTTTACGGGAGGAGAAAAAATAAACTAAATACCAATTGAGAAAATACAGTCTCACTGCAAAACAAATAAACTACAACCAAGCAACATTTAATTTTTCTCATATCCAAACATTTCTGTAATAAACTATTCCAGGAAAAAAAAAGGTTTTATTTTGTTTACTGTTTTTCAGAAGTTTCCTTTCACTTTCTGGAGAGTTCTTTAAAAAGATATTTTGGCTCATAGCAACCTATTCAGCTACTTACTACAACTATTTTCAACATATCTGATGAAGTCCAAGACTGGGAAAAATTATTTATATTTAACAGTTTGGTTTGGTATCCCAGTCTTGGACTTCCAGCCAGCCCTTCTGAGATGCATCTATTCAAACTACTCACCTTCAATTGGACCTTTAGTGTTAACACAGATGATATTGACCATAAGTATTTGAAATAACTGAACTCTCATGAGTAACTGAAAAAACATCCAGAAAACAAAACCTATGAATTATCTGTATTCAGAATACCCAGAAGCTTTTCAGGCAAACATGCAAATAGAAATTCAAGCTAAATCATAGCTTTTTGAAAATCACTCAAGATTTCAGATCCAAAATTATCTACTACTGTGTGTTCAGTGATGGAAATGGTAACATTTTGACCTTAATTAAAATACGTACTTTCTAGAGTACATGTAAAGAGCAAATGTGAAATTTCACATAGAAAAATGTTTAAAATGGAACACGACTGCATGCATCGAGTGTTCAAAGATTTTCAGTATTAATAGACAAACTTTGTCCAGTGATAAAAAATAAAAATACCTCTGCATTGCAGGGACATCTACTTTGTTCTCGGTGCTAAACAAATTCTCATTGAATTTCATTGGAATTTTTACTCTTTAATAAACCAGTTTCTGTCTCTTTAGTGGGTATAGTAAGATTAAGCCTGCTGAGATAGTGAAAAACATTAAATATTCTTGCAATCATTCTTCAATAAACATATGAAGTGATTTCTCTCCTGAAACATCTTGTTTCTCAAATGTTCTGGTTAAACACAGTTAATCACTTCCTCCCTAGGACTTTAATCTTTCTCTGCTGAGTTTTTAAAAAAATATTATTTGATTATTTTAAGAGTGTTCCCTGTGTGCCTAGACTCTACTAGACAAATAGAATCTATGGTTGTTGATTCAAAGAGATTTTTGGTTTCTGTTTTGTTTGGTTTATGGTGCCAGAAGAGCAGACCAAATTAATTGTATGATACAGCTGGAGGAAAACTCAGAATGTCATTTAATTTTCTTACATCTGCAGAGAAGAACAGTGGGATATTTTTGACAGATGCTTGTACAATGACCAGTGATGGAGATTCCACAGTGTCCACAGCAACAGGTTCCATGGGTTCATTATTCTCTTAGAAAGATTTTTTAGTGTTTTGTGAAAATCTTTCTAGTGTAAGTGAAAGAGTTTATAATTGTTTTTATGGCTTAATTCTGATAACCAATGCAATGTAATAGGCCATTTAGATGTATATATGTTAGTGTGGTAAGAAACAAATAATGTCTTGATATGGTTTTTAAATTTGTTGCCTTTGTTGCTTTTTTGGGTGAAATTTGTCCTAGTAGTATGAATTATTATAAGTCATTCAACTTGTCCATTATTTACAATAATTTTACAATATAATTTCTGTATCATTTACATCACAAAAATATGGTTCTAACTGTTAAATCTTCCCCCAAACCTTATCTTCATATTCTTTTGTGTCGTCTCTAGAGCTTTTCTAATGGCAGCACAGCAATCCACAAAAAAGTAGTAATACATCTTCAATACTCTATTGTTCTTCAATAGAAATTAACATTTCATTTGTTTTGTAATTTTATTTTTTTTCCTAGGTACATTGAAGAATTAAATAAATTGCACATTAAATGTTCATTAAATAAATTTCCTATCATGAAACTATTCTTTTTCTTAGTGATTTATGTTGATTTAGAAGGTGTCAATATGGATAAATTAATGTAAAGTGGCCAAATCCAACATTCGCCTTTGCTTATGCTTTAGGGATTTCCTTTAGTGTAATGGCAGCTAATTCTCTGTCTTGTTTATGCATGAAATTCTTTGTTGATTTTTTCATTCTGGTCCTACATAATTTTCAGAAACAGACTTTGGTCCATCTTTCTATTTATCCTTTTCTTCAGGACATTAATAAGTGTGTAATAAATATGTCAAGTACCATTACTGTTAGGAAGATACAGGGGTACCTCATTATAAACCTTTTTCCATTAAAACTTATATCTACTCTTTGTTTTCATATCTCTGGGCCATTTTCTAATATGAACCAGAACTTTTATAATTTATTCTGGGGCTTCTGTTTCCTTCATAATCTTCTATGAAGGAGTTTATCAAAGACATCTTCAAAGTCCAAGTAATTTATTTTTATTAAATGGGTGGGGTTTTTTCTATTAACTCTTCGCTATGTTTTCTATGTCAATAGAAAGTGGTTGGATGTCTTCCACAGTAAGTGGGTTGAATTCAGTGTGGCTTCACAGATGACACTGAATGACACACAACTAGGCATCAGTCTATATTAGGAGAAGATTCTTCTGAAATCTGGTACATGAAACATTTTATATTTTTAAGAACTTTTATTTCTGTAGCTCATCACTAAACTGTAGGAGTACGTAACAAATATTAACAAAAAATTTTTATTACTTCAGTTGGTAAGATTCCGAGCTTTATTCTATTTTACTACTGTCTTGCATGAGAGACAGGAGTTTTATGAGTTTTTGCAGTTTGCCAGACTTTAAGATAGCTAGTTCCCCAAGACTTAGTCCCGTTCGCAAGATTCTTTGATATTTGGCCGATTTGTCTAAAAATACCATTTATTAGACACAGAACATAACAAACATACAAACATAGAACAGATTGACA
>JAKEPQ010000821.1:0-142739 GCA_024500445.1 Entomyzon cyanotis | reverse complement strand
CCATTGGGCAATTTGTGCTTTGTATCCTCCCATGCCCAGTGAGTTTAAAATCTCAATTGTTACCTTTATGCAGGTTTCCTTTTCTTCTGTTGCTATCAGTATATCATCAACATACTGTAGCAGGAGGTATTGATCTTTTGGTACTTGCCCCTCTTTGGTCCAGATCTCCAGCTCCTTTGCCAGTTGGTTTCCAAATAAGGTGGGGGAGTTCTTGTACCCCATGGGAAGCCGAGTCCACGTGAGCTGGGTCTTCCTTCCATTCTCTGGATTTTCCCATTCAAAAGCAAAGAGCTTCCTACTTTCTTTGTCAAGGGGTATGCAGAAAGGCATCTTTTAAGTCAATTACGGTAAACCACTTATAAATCTCTTTTACGAATGTTAACAATGTATAAGGGGTTAGCAACTACTGGATAAATGTCTTTGGTTATTTCATTTATTGCCCTTAGATCCTATACTAGCCTGTAATCTCCATTGGGTTTCTTTACCGGGAATATTGGGATATTTTACTCTAATTTGCACTCTGCCAGAATTTAATATTTTAGGAATTTATCAACAGTCTTTGCTATACCATGCCTCTGGTATTGTTTTACCTGTACGGTTTTTCCTTCCTCTTTTAACTCTACATGTACTGGCTGTGCCAACTTAGATTTTCCAGGTATGTCCATCTCCCATACTGAGGGAATTACGGCATTCTCCACCTCCTCTGGGATTGCAGACGCTGGTTTCTCTTTTATCATTAAAATTTTTTTCCTGTACCTCTAAGTACCATCTCTCTGAGTTTTCATAATCATTTTCACTACCCTAGCAACCTTATCAGGGTTTTCTCTATAGGTTCCAGCTGACTGTTTCCATATAACCGAACCTCATGACATATACCGGTCCGTCCACCCCCAACCCTTGTCTTAAAATTACAATTTTCTTTTGCTTACCAAGTCTTGGCAGACTCTTTTCCATCCTGAAACGGGTCCAATGGGCTATGGGTCCACCACCACCACCCCCACCGCTGTCCAGTCCCCCGGCACCCCCTCCCCCACACCCCTGTACCGAAACCAAACTGCGGCCATCCACGGGCAAGGGTAAAAAGGGGCTGCCACAAGTAGGTGTCTTCACGGGTGGCATGGGGGGACATCCCCAGGGAGGTGTAGATGGGAAAGGTGGGCACCCCCGAGAAGGCGCAGGCGGTGTAGAGTCAGACCCTGTAGGAACCACTAGTAAATCACTTTCCAACATATCTTTCTGATATAAACTCTCATTCAATACCAAGTGTTTTAAACAATAGTTCCCTTGAACGTGAGCCAGACATTTATCATCGCAAACCACCACAGTAACCAAACCACCCTCTGACAGCCACTCTAGGTTTTCTCACAAATAGAAAAATAAATCAACATACGGAACTTCATCTAATTTTCCCTTATGCTTACAAAAGAACAAATGAGAAATCAGGTCAGATTGCAAAGAACCATTTTCAGGCCACTTTCTTCCAGCCTGCAAAATATATGTTGGCCACTGAAAATTACAAAACTCGATCAGCGTATCCTTACGCAATCCTTGGCCAAAATTACACTGCTTCCAATGTGCTAACAAGCACCCCAAAGGAGAATTATGAGATATAGGAGCATAGCCACCCAAAATCCCTTTAAGCTTCTCCATTTCCACTTGCCGACTCTGCAATGCTTTCGCAATTGTCTTACGAGTGGTGCCCGGGCATACCACTAGGAATTCCTTAGCCCAACCAAGCGTAGCTTTCGCTGCGTCTTACTGGCAGGCAACCAAACCACCATTGAAAGGCACCTTACCTTCTCCAGGGGACGTTGTGAGCGGCGAAGGGTCGCGGCGCGATGGGCTCCCCGAGAATCCCTCGGTGCCGGCTGGAGTGTGATCAGGTTGTGGGGTCCTCAGCAGCGCTCACAGGGTCCCATCTGGGTCGCCAAAATGTTAGCGTGGAAAACACATAATCACTGAATGATTATATGCAGGTGCCTTTTATTCTCGAGCTCGGGAAGCCGGGGTGTAACATCTACCCAAATCTGACTTCAACATGGATTTGAAGCGAATACAGTTTTATACCTTCCCTTACAGAACAGTGATGTAATCATATGTTAATTATCAACTTATCATTGTTCCATTGTTTCCCCCAAGCATGACTTTAGGCCCCCCTTCTCCCACAGTATTTCTGATTTATTTCACAGGTGCTAATCCGCATGATTTCACTGGAACAATCCTGATTCTCTAAGCAATCTTCGTGATCATGTCGCTGAGCCCCGTACATGTAGTGCTTACCTATCCCAGTTCCTAAAGCCTATTTTTAACTAACATTTTAACCCTATGTTAACACTGGGGAGCCGAGCTGTCCCAGAACAGCAGGAATTCGGTGGTGGGAAAATCCTGAGATCTGAAATACACCCCTTTGGGAATAAGATGGTCCCTCCCTAGACTATGTAAATCCTCCTATGTTGATTGGCTGTAACCTAATCCCTGACTCCACTCCTCCCTTCTCCCCATTGGTTGTGGTGTTCCCCCGCCTTCTCTTCCCTGGCCCTCAGATGATTAGTCTGTATCCCTATATCTATGGAGACCCTGGGGTCTCCCTTCCTCTTTCACCTCTGGACCCCTTCAGATTAAAACACTTCTGGAACTCCACGTGAGTGAGCTCTCTGGGTTCTTTGTCCCTGGTAACGCATGAGCTATCCAAAGCTCCCTGGGTGAGTGAGAATCTGTGCCTTATACTGGCTTGGGTGTGAGAAGGGTATTCCTGCACAGCACCAGAGCAGTGCTGGCTGAAGTGATCTCATTAAAGCCTCAGAGACGCTTTCGGTAAACGCAGAGGCCTAGTCCACCCTCCACCGCCCACTGCGTTAAGTTGCACCCGAACAGGGACCTGAAAAATCCCTGAAAGTGTCTCAAAAGGCTTTGTGCCACAGATGTCACGATCGGAGCAGCTACTTCCCTCGAAAACAGGTCTAAGTTTTATTAGAGTTGTTTAAAGAGGCAGCTGCCAAATCTCCGCTTGTCTCGGACGGGAGAAATCTGCTGAACCCAGGGAACCGCGCTGAAAGTTTATTTCACTCTCGGAAGCCTCGAAGGTTGGTAAGTGAGGCCTCACTTGAGTGATCCTTTTTGAATTTTTTTTTTGTTTTTATTTTATCTTTTCCTTTTGGTGTTGGGAAGAATTTATTAGGGGAAGATGGGTGGGAAGTTGACCCGTCCCCCATCGGAGCTTTATACCCTACTTAAAACCACCCTTAAATCAGATAATTCCCAGTTTTCTAAGGGGTATTTAAAATGTTTTGTTCGTTGGATTTTTAACATCTTTCCGGATGTTTCTGTAGTTTCTGTTCAGTCTCTTAGTTTCTGGGATAAGGTTGGGATGAAACTAACTATTCTCACACAGACTGGGGATCAAACGGTTGCTAGTTTTCTCCCTTTGCTGGTAGTGATTTATAAGTCTGTTAAGAACTCTGAGACGGTTCTGCCGGAAAATTCAGATCCCTTTTGTGCTGTCTCCCCTGTGTCTGTTCCTCCCCCTCTGTCCCTAAACCCCCAGAACCTCAGGGGAAAGAAGATACAGTAACACGCCACGTGGCACGGAAGAGCTGCCATCCCTCCGACTCTTCTCTCTCTCCCCTATCCCCTGCTCCAACCGGGACTGATCACCCCGGTCCGAGCCTGTCCCTCACCCTCCTTCCAGCACCCCAAAACCTCCCTACCTTGACTTCATGTTTTTCACAAGATGGCGCAGGCCATATGTCGGCCACACCCCTTCCTCCCGCAGGACAAGATGGCGCAGGCCACTTGGCAGGACAAGCTGTGGTGCCTTCTTCTTATCACTTCAATTCTTCTGGGCTAGCGTCGGTCCCACCCCCCGCGGTATCAGGTGTCCCTGCATCGGCCCCGCCCCTTGCATCATCGGGTATCCAGGCGTCAGCCCTGCCCCTCACAGGGAGTTCCCACCTGGGCGTGGCCCCCTCCCTCGTTCACGCCGCCCCACTCCTCCCCGGTTCTCATGGCATCGGAGCCAGGCCAGTGACAGAGGAGGAGCCACCCCCGCTGTGCCCGGTCCCGGGACACCCCCCTCCTCAGAAGAGGAGGACAGCGACTCCTCTGATGAAGACCCCTGGGTTGAGATATGCAGGCAAGCTACAAAGAATGGGGACTGGGAAATAGCAAACAAGATCTCTGTCACAGCTGCACCAGTGCATTACAACAGGGCGGGAGGAAACCCCCGCTGGGATGCCCTCCCATATGCACAGATAAAAGAGATGTGTGAGGCGGGGGAAAGATTTTGGGCGTAATTCCCCTTATTTTAAAAACCTAGTTCAAGTTACTTTTGCTGCAAATGTGCTGGTCCCACACAATATAAAAAACCTTATGGCATGTCTTCTATCACCGGGGGAGTATATGCTGTGGGACAGAAATTGGAGAAAACAATTAAGACACCTCCTGCAGGTATATCACAGAGACCCCAACAGAGCTCACATAACACTAGATCTTTGCGGGAAAGGAAACCTGGGAAAACCCCAAGATCAAGCGAGGCAATTGCCTGAACTGATTTTGGAGGATATCAAAAGGGAAGCTGACAGAGCTTTGCTCTCAACTCCCGCTGATTCCACCCCCCTCTCTAAATTTCTCCACCATAAAACAAGCAATCGATGAGTCCTTTGTAAAATTCTTCGTCAGACTAAAAAAATCAGTCGAAAAGCAAGTTGGGAATTCAGAAGCCCAAAAGGAGCTGCTGCTATGGCAAATGCTAATGAGAGTTGTAAAAAAATCCTTCGAGCTCTCCCTCTAGATCCAGCTCCTACCCTGGACCAGATGATTGAGGCTTGCACCAAGTTAGCATCCCCTGAGGCAACCATAGCCCAGGCAGTTTCACAAGGGGTGGTGGAAGCATTAGCAGCATCACAGAAAATATAACCTAGATGTTATAATTGTGGGAGTTTTCAACACCTCGTTAAAGACTGCCCTGAACCAAAGCGTGTTAAGAGAAATACTAACAAAAATACTGAGACTGTGCCCCCAGACTGTCCCTGCCAGCATCACCATCAAAAGAATCAGGGAAACAGACAGTGAAGTGCAGTGAGGCCCTGCGCCAAGACAAAAATTCTACATCTGTCTCTCCCTGCCTTGCAACCCCTGCCATGGACTGTAACTGCGCACCACACAGCAAAACAGACAAAAGACTCCTTCTTGTAAGTACTGATACACACCACTTCCGCAATGGAAATCAACAACACATATATGTAGAATTTGAAAAACCTTTTGACAGGACTGTGGGCATCTTGGTAGTTGGAGACACCAAACACAGTCCACCTGAACTTTCCATTTTACCTGAGGTGCACAAAGTAGACCCCAGTGGACGAGTACAAATTTCTGTCTCCTGTAACAACACTCCCTGGTTTCTACCAAAGGGTCAGGTGGTAGCACAAGCTATCATCCTACCTGAAGACCACCCCAGGTGCCACAGAACACCTTCCATATGGTGGGCAGAAGTTGTGGGTGCAGACAAGCCCATGATGCATTGTAAACTGCACAATGATAAATCCACTGCTTACCTGACGGGGATGGTGGACACAGGGGCCGATGTAACCATCATTTCTCGAGCAGAATGGCCCCAGGACTGGAAAATCAAACCAGCAGGCGGGAGAATCACAGGCATAGGAGGGTCAGCAACTTCCCAGAGGAGTACAAATAATATCATCATAGAAGGCCCTGAGGGACACACAGCCACCATCCGGCCATTTGTAATTGACTCTGGTTTTACCCTCTGGGGCAGGGACCTCCTTACCCAGTGGGGGACTCAGCTGGCAATCCCACCTCCATCTCAGGATTTCTAGTTGGGGCCACTGGGAGGCGCTCCACCCCGCCCCTTACCTGGAAAACAAACGACCCAGTATGGGTGGCCCAGTGGCCCCTCAGCAAGGAGAAGCTAGGCGCTCTAGAGTCCCTGGTGGAGGAACAGCTTGCCAAGGGTCACATCGTACCATCTGATAGCCCTTGGAACTCCCCTGTCTTTGTCATACGGAAACCTGGAAAAGACAAGTGGAGGCTCCTCCAAGACCTCAGGAAAATCAATGAAGTCATTGAGGATATGGGACCCCTGCAGCCTGGCCTGCCCTCGCCCTCAATGCTTCCTCGGAATTGGAAACTTGCTGTCATTGACATTAAAGACTGTTTCTTCACAATCCCCCTACACCCAAGTGATGCTCCTCGGTTTGCCTTCTCCATGCCATCCCTGAACCAGGAAGCCCCCCAGCGCAGATACCACTGGTGTGTGCTACCCCAGGGTATGAAAAATTCTCCAACCATCTGCCAATGGTACGTGGCTCGCATCCTGTTCCCCATCCGCAAGGAGTTTGCACGTTCTATCATTCTCCACTACATGGATGATGTGTTAATTTGTGCACCAGATGATAAATACCTAAACTTGACTCTAGAAAAAACTATTCAAGCCATTGAAAAAGCAGGGTTTGAGATCCAGCAGGAAAAGATTCAGCGTACCTGCCCGTGGACCTACCTGGGACTCCGCATCAGCGAACGGACCATCGTACCCCAGCAGCTCACCATCAAAGACAACCCAAAGACACTCCGGGACTTGCACCAGCTGTGTGGATCTATAAACTGGGTTCGTCCTCTGCTGGGAGTTACAACGGAAGACCTTGCACCACTGTTTAACCTCCTGAAAGGCTGTGACCACCTGGACTCACCCCGAGTCATCACAGAGGAGGCCCAGGAATCCATCGCTAAGGTACAGCTTGCTCTGTCTTCTCGCCAAGCCCATCGGACAAGTCCTGAGTTACCTTTTAATTTCATCGTTCTGGGTAAGTCATCAAGGCTACATGGACTGATTTTTCAATGGGACACTGCACAAAAAGACCCACTTCTTATAATAGAGTGGATCTTCTTATCACATCAGCCGCTCAAAACCATAACAACTCGACAAGAACAAGTAGCCCAACTAATGAAAGCCAGAGCACGCCTCCGTACCTTTGCAGGGTGTGATTTCACCTGCATCTATCCATCATTGGAAAATGATTCCTTAGAAAACGTACTCCAAACAAATGAACACCTTCAGTTTGCTCTGGATAGTTATCCAGGCAAGGTTTCAAATCATCATCCAAAACATAAATTATTGAATTTGGCTTTTCATTTGGCCCCAAAAGAACTTCAAAGTCGAACCCCTCTCAAGGCTCTAACTGTTTTTACAGATGGCTCCGGGAAATCCCAAAAGTCAGTCGTGACTTGGAAACATCCCGAAACGCAAGTGTGGGAGCACGATGTCCAGGTAGTGGAAGGCTCCCCGCAGATTGCAGAGTTAGCAGCCGTTGTTAGAGCTTTCAAGATGTTTGAAGAACCTATTAATCTGGTAACAGATTCAGCTTATGTAGCTGGAGTAGTTGCCAGAGCAGAACATGCCTGGCTAAAAGAAGTGTCAAATCCTAAATTGTATAAACTGCTCTCAAAACTTGTTTTTCTGCTTTCCCACAGAAAGCAGCCGTTCCATGTGATGCATGTGAGGTCACACACCAATCTCCCTGGACCAGTTGCTGAAGGGAATCGGAGGGCAGATGCTCTGACTATGCCGGTAAAAGCTCCTAACATTCCAGACACCTTTGCTCAGGCAAAGCTGAGCCATCAATTTTACCATCAGAATGTACCAGCACTCATGAGAATGTTTAAACTACCTCGAAACCAGGCAAGGGCAATTGTGGCAACCTGTCCTAGCTGTCAGAGCTACCAAGTGCCATCATTAGGGTCCGGGGTTAACTCCCGGGGTCTAGGCAGCTGCGAAATCTGGCAAACAGATGTAACCCACGTCCCTCAGTTTGGCAGATTAAAATATGTACATGTTTCTGTAGATACATTTTCTGGAGCTGTTTTTGCATCTGCCCATGCAGGAGAAAAGGCAAGAGATGTTATAAAGCACTTTCTCCTTGCTTTTGCTACCCTGGGCGTTCCTGCTGAGATAAAAACTGATAATGGTCCCGCATACATCTCTAACAGACTTCAAGAGTATCAAACACATTACAGGCATTCCCCACTCCCCCACAGGACAATCCATAGTTGAGAGGACCCACCAGACAATTAAGAGGCTCCTAGACCAACAGCAGGGAGGGTCAGAACTCAATTCTCCCATTGTGAGACTCTGCAAGGCCCTTTTCACAATAAATTTCTTAAACAATTCGTTTGAAGAGCCTGACCCCCCCTGTGTTCCAGCATTTTACTAATTCGACTCAAGCCACATTAAAAGAACAACCACCAGTGTTAATCAAAGATTCAGAAAGCCCTCAAATATCAGGCCCCTTTTCACTAATTGTATGGGGGAGGGATATGCTTGTGTTTCCACACCTTCAGGACCCAAGTGGATACCAGGAAAATATGTAAAGCCCTACCTCGGACCGTCAGTGACAGCTCCTGAGCAGACAAAAGATGACACACCAGACACTGACAAAGAAACCCCAGACAAAGAAACCAGTGCCGCTTGGAGAAGACGTCGGTGCAAGATACCAGCCATGTGAACAGCTATTTGTGCCGCCTTCAAGCAGTTCCCCAAACCCACAAATCCCTTATCTGTTACCCTCATGTGTTTCCCTAACCCATAACCCTATTACCTATGTGTTATAAGAAAAAAGGGGGATGAGAGGGGAAAAGAAAAAAGTAACAGAAAACCGTCTTTTAATGATTTTTGCTTGAAATCCCACAGAAAAAAGGACTACCTATACCTTTCTTACCACCATGCCTGTAATTGCTTACCTCTGCATTCTCCTGACCTCCTGGATCCTGTCACCACCAGAGGTTGTCGCATGGATTGTCCCACAGCCAAATGCCAATGTGTGGGTCACACTGGCAAAAGCACTCCAGCAAGACCATATGTGCCTGTCTATGGGCAGCGTCAGTGACCAACTTTCATCATGCCTGGTGGGGATCCCTCTCCATGGAGACGAACCACCTTTCGCAAACCAGGTGCTCCACCAGAAGGACACTTGGGAGAAATGGAAACGCTGGCAACAGCACCGGAGGAACCCCACGCATTGCTACTATTGGGGTTCTCCCAAGCTACCCATTGACTCAGGTTTGTCTTCAGCCTGAAAGGAGGGATGGCATTATCCTGGTCAGAACACCAGAAATTAAGTCATAGTAGAAACGCAACACCCCGGGAAAAGGTTTACTCTGTCAGTAATTGGTGTCAGGATAATAATGTCATCCCAGCAGAGTCACCTGCACACCCCAAAGCGCTGCCTACAGGTGTGTTCCTGATTTGCAGGAATCGGGAGTGGTCTGGAATCCCATCCCAGTTCCGGGGGGGGCCGTGCACTCTCGGCAGGCTTTCTGTACTAGCACCCAACAAAACCCAAATTCTATATTGGAGAAACCATACTCGATTGGCCCGCCAAAAAAGAAATAGACAGCAATTAGATCCAAATTGTGATAGCGAAGTTATCAATTGGTCATTGTCTAAAAGAATTGCTGCATCATTTTTCCTGCCTGGAGTAGCGGCAGCAAAAGCCTTGGGTGAACTTAGCCACCTTGAGTGCTGGCTCGGAAAGCATGCTAACCTAACCTCGAGTGCCCTCTCTCAACTTCTTGAGGATGAAGAAACCACCAGGCACGCAACGCTACAAAATAGAGCAGCCATCGACTTTCTTTTATTGGCCCATGGACATGGCTGTGAGGAATTTGAGGGGCTGTGTTGCTTTAACCTGTCATCTCATAGCCAGAGCATCCACGCGACGATACAGAAAATGAAGGATCAAATCAAAGAACTAAAGACAGAAGGAAAAGCAGACTGGATTGATGACCTTTTTGGACAATGGGGACTTCAAGGATGGCTAACATCCTTAGTCAAAGCTGGACAGTGGGTGATTCTAATAATTTTTCTTGTTCTAAGCTTGTTCGGTTGCCTTAATAAGTGTTCAACTAAGCAAGTGGGGGAGGCCTTTCCTTTAAATAAGGAAGGGGGAGATGTGGTGGTGGATGAGACCACCTCGGGAACTGCTGGGGAGCTGAGCTGTCCCAGAACAGCAGGAATTCGGTGGTGGGAAAATCCTGAGATCTGAAATACACCCCTTTGGGAATAAGATGGTCCCTCCCTAGACTATGTAAATCCTCCTATGTTGATTGGCTGTAACCTAATCCCTGACTCCACTCCTCCCTTCTCCCCATTGGTTGTGGTGTTCCCCCGCCTTCTCTTCCCTGGCCCTCAGATGATTAGTCTGTATCCCTATATCTATGGAGACCCTGGGGTCTCCCTTCCTCTTTCACCTCTGGACCCCTTCAGATTAAAACACTTCTGGAACTCCACGTGAGTGAGCTCTCTGGGTTCTTTGTCCCTGGTAACGCATGAGCTATCCAAAGCTCCCTGGGTGAGTGAGAATCTGTGCCTTATACTGGCTTGGGTGTGAGAAGGGTATTCCTGCACAGCACCAGAGCAGTGCTGGCTGAAGTGATCTCATTAAAGCCTCAGAGACGCTTTCGGTAAACGCAGAGGCCTAGTCCACCCTCCACCGCCCACTGCGTTACCTGTACAGAAGCAGAAGAAATGTACACAAAAGTCACCTGGTAAAAAAGCTTTAGCATAAACAGTCAAGGAGGAGAGGGAGAGCAAAGAGGATGAAGAAGCAGGGCATCACAAGGGCGAATTTCAGAGCCATCATCAAGTCCATCACAGGAACAGGAAGAGTAAACAGAAGAGACAACCACCACTTGATCCCTATCCCTGAGTGAGCTGCAGGAGATATGAAAAGGCTTCAGGCCTCATCCATGTGAGCGTATTACAGCCTTGCTGCTCCAGTGCTGGGACAACGGAGCCAACAATGCGACATTAGAGGGTGAGGAAGCCAGGCAGCTGGGATCACTTGCTAAGGAACCAGGCATTGACAAAACAATAGGAAAACAAGTAAAAGTCCTTAGTTTCTGGAGGGGACTCAAATCAAGTGTGAGAGCAAAGTGTCCTTATAAAGATGATATTCCAACTAAGTTAGGCAAATGGACTGCAATGGAGAAAGGTATTCAACCCCTGAGGGAATTTGCCATGCAAGAAATTATATATTATGACCTGGACAATGTGCAGCTCCCCACAAATCCAGACAACGTCTTATGCCAAGGATCCATGTGGCGGAGGTTTATCCAGAGTGCACCACCAGCGCATGCCAACCCCTTGGCAACATTACTTTGGAAAGATAATGCACCACCAAGAGTGGGTGATGCAATTTGGCAACTCCAGGAATATGAAGGCAGAATTCCTTCCTCCATTGTTGTGGCTGTGGAGAAACTGTCACATAAACTGAGTGATAAACTGACTCAGGAGTTCCAGCAATTCAGACAGGATCTGTCCTACTCCTCTCCTGTACGGGCCCATATCTTGACAATTGACAGACGGCCTCCTCTTGTTCAAGAGAGAGGATATAGTGATGCCTGATGGGTTTTTGTCCTTTTTCATTATACTTTTATACTCTCTTTATATCCTTTTTACCCTTTCCCATTCCTGTACTTTTTACTCCCTGTACCTTAGCTCCACATGTTTATAACCCTTGTACCCTTGCCTTGCTCAGAATTCTTTGGAGAAGACGAAACAATCGCCACAATCTCAAGAGCATGAGGCACCAACTTTGAAAAGAGCCCCATCACTAAGACATGTTTTTGTAAACTAAGTTGTAGCCTTTTGGGGGGAGGTAATTTGAATAAGAGGGCAATTACTTCATTTGTTAGACTTCTCATTGGGAAATTTGAGATAGGTATGCTAATCTATGAGGTCCATAAATTGTATACGGGGATATCGTCGCACTCTTGGTCGTCGGTGTGCATCTGGGATCCTATTAAACCAAGGTAATACCCTTTTCCTATACTGCGTGTCTGCGTATCAAATTTTTTTACCAGTGATAAGGCATCAGTTCTGGCGAGCCAGGCAGGAGGAGAAAGAACACTGAGTTCTGATTTTGGACCGAGAAACACCCCGCTGTACCCTCCCCCACTTGCCGGCACTACAGGAGGGAAGTGGCAGTCCAGGATAGAAAACCGGGAGTTTTCCGAAAAACCTACCGCAGAAACACAGCTGGAGAGGTAAAATCCAAAGAGTTTTTTTTATGGTTTTATTGCTAGCTAGCATCTAAGGAGATCTCCAAGGGTGGGAGCGTGGCCAGGGGGCCATAAAAGGGGGGTTTTTTAACCACTCCACTCCCACAGGGTGGGGTACTGTGAGGAGAAGGGGACGCCCTTCGCGATTACTGACAGCGAGCCACATAGGGCTCACGAGGGAGTTGTGGCTCAGAAGGGGCTGTGGCCCACGGGTTGGGGTGTGAGTTCAACTACCAAAGTTCGAATCCCGCCAGGGTTTCTAAGCTGAACACGCATGGTTTTCAGGCTTACTTTCTTTGCTCTGCTAGTTTGTTTCTGTGCTGATCTATAAGTTAAGAACCTTTTCCTGCTGTTTCTTTCTGTTTATAAGTAAAATATGGGTGGTATATTATCTACCAACCCAAAAATCCCGCAAGATTCCCCGCTAGGTTTGATTTTGAAAAACTGGCATCTGCTGACAGTAAAAAGCACTGCTTTACATTCCGGAGAATTAACCAGACTCTCGCTGTGAGTGTGGCCTGTGTTGAAACTGGAGAGGGGGAGTAAATGGCCTCGGTTGGGCAGTTTGGATAATGAACTTATTACAAAGTTACTTGTAGAACTCTGAGTTCAGGGCAAGTTTAAGGAGTTAAGATATGCAAAATTGTTTTCTATATTTCTAAATCGAGAAGAGGCGTACAAGCAAATGAAAGAGAACCGCTTTGAGATGGCTTTACAAAAATTGAAAAAGAAAAAAGATAGACAAAAACAGCCTCCAACGAAAGATGAAGAGATAGACATGACAGACACGGATTTAGTAGCACCAGCTTTACGCAGGAGGGCATCACATCATCCGCAACAGGGGCCGGCACCCCCTCCCTTCCCACTCTTCCTCCTCCTCCTCCTCCTCCACCACCGCCATTACGGCCATCTGCTCCCCCCTTCACCTACTTGATACAGCACAGAGAACAGAGGAGGCATGGCCTCCTCCTCCTCCACTGCCGCCCTCCCCCGATCCTTCTGACGACGAAGATGAAGGCGGAGCGGGAGCGGAGCGATGCCTGCCCACCCGCCACCCTGAGGGCAGGAGCAGGGGCGGAAGCAAGGGCGAGAGCAGGGGTAAAGGCAAGGGTGGAGAGAGGAGTGGAGGCAAGGGTAGAGACAGGGGTAGAGACAAGGGCAGAGACAAAAGCAGAGGCAAGAGCGAAACCGGGGCAGATCGAGACAGAGAGAGAAGCACGTCTGCCACTGGCCCCTCCCAGACTGGGGAAGGGGGGAGCAGCGGGCGGCACCCTCTCCGCCGCTCAACTAGGGCTGAGAGGAAAAAAACCCAGATTAAGTGTGAGTCAAAAGAATACAGTGTAAACGTAGATAGTTCGGAAGAGGAAGAAGAAACCGAAGCTGAAGCTGCAGCCTTAGCAGGCAGTGAACCTGCTAGGAAGAAGCGGGGGAAAATAACCCAGGAAACTATCGGAGCTGCCAGTCCGGTCGCAAAACGTACTAGAGCTAAGAGAGATGAATCAAAGAAGGAAGAACCTGCCCTGGAAGTACCTCTAAGGCAGGCCGTCGAGAATCAAAGGATAGTTTATATCAAAACTCCTTTGTCCCTTGGAGAACTCCAACAATTGAAAGAGTCAGTCGGAACACACAGAGACAACCCAGAGAAAATAGCCATGCGGTTTGAATTAGCTATCAAGGCACAAAACCCAGATTAGCATGACCTAAATGTAATGTTAGATGAAGTACTGGATAGTACAAAAAAGGAGATGGTTATCAAAGCTGCTGTAAATGCTGTAAAAACTCAAATTGCAGCTGGAACCATTCAAAGACCTGTTAGTAATATTTTTCCTTTGATAGATCCAGGATAGGACCTCAATGTGCCAGAAGAAATGGCCAGATTAAAACAGTATCAAAAGTAGATAGTTATTGGACTAAAATGTGCTATTCCTAAAGCAATTAATTGGGCCAAAATATACGAAATTAGGCAAGGTCTAAATGAGACCCCCACAGATTTCCTGAACAGGCTCAAAGAGGCTGCACGGAAGTACACAAATTTAGACTTGGATTCCCCATTGCAGCAATCTCATTTAGCCTACATATTTGTAGGCCAATCTACACCTGATATAAGGAAAAAGCTGCAAAAATTGGATGAGTATGATATAAATAAGTTGTTGAATGCAGCCTGGAAAGTATATCAAAATAAAGATTCAACAGATAAGGATACTAGTAAACCCCACTACAAAAAAAAACAAGGTCAGGAAAAAAGAAAGGGTCCGCCTCACCCTCCTCTAGCCGAGGACCAGTGTGCCATCTGCAAGAAGAAGGGACACTGGAAGAACGAGTGTCCAATGCGGGCGAAGGAGACGCCCTCATCTTCTCAGTTAGCTGTAGATGGGAATTGACGGGGACCGAAGGCATTATCCATCCCAGCGGAGCCTTTGGTTATAATTAAGCTGAGGAAAGATGATGTTGAATTTTTGGTTGATACGGGGGCAACATATTCTGTGTTAAATACTTTAAAGAGGAAACTGAGTCAAGATACTGTAGATGTAATTGGTGCCATGGGGGTAAGTGAAACAAGGCCTTTCTTTCAACCTTTAAGATTTAAACTAAAGAAACATTGGGTGACTCATCAATTTTTATATATGCCAAATTCTCCAAAACCATTGTTGGGCAAAGATTTATTGAAAAAATTAGAGGCAAAATTTAAATTTTCCAAGGAGGAAAGAGTGAAAGTTATAATTCCTGAATCTAAATTTGTCGAAGCAGCTACTATTCTTATCCAGGAATGTTGTGGAGAAATTCCTAAAGAAGTTGAGGATGCGGTTATTCCAATAGTATGGGCCAGTGATTTTCCCGGGAGATCCAAAAGAGCTGAACCTGTGAGTATTGCACTCAAAGCGGGAGCAACACCGGTAAAGCAGAAACAACACCCTCTGAAATTAGAAAGTCGTAGGGGACTAGCACCTGTAATTGAGAAATTTCTCAAATTCGGGTTGCTAGTGGAATGTGAGTCCAAATACAACACACCCATCCTGCCAGTAAAGAAAGCTGATAGTAAGAGTTACGAACTAGTGCAAAAATTGAAGGCAATCAACAAAATTACAGAAGACATACATTCAGTTGTACCAAATCCCTACACCTTTCTGACCACACTAACAAATGAATTAAAGTAGTTCTCAGTCTTAGATCTCAAAGATGCCTTTTTCTCTATTCCAATCCACAAAGATAGCCAGGAACTTTTTGCTTTTGAGTGAGAAAATCCTGAGACAGGAAGAAAGACTCAACTCACCTAGACAGTGCTACCCCAAGGGTTCAAGAACAGCCCAACAATATTTGGACACCAGCTATCAAAGGAACTGGAAGACTAGAAAAAACAAGAATCAAAAAGAGAAATCCTTCAACATGTTGATGACATCCTGATCGCAGCAAAAACACGAGATGACTGCATCCAACTCACTGTAAGTCTTTTGAATTTTTTGGACATGGGCAGATACCGAGTCTCAAAAGAAAAGGCACAAGTTGCTAAAAAACTGTAGTATACCTGGGGTTGGAAATTTTCCGTAGTCATCAACAACTTAGCAGAGAACAAGAAGAAACTATCTGTCAGCTTCCAGAGCCCCACACGGTGAGAGAGATGCAAGCTTTCCTTGGTATGGTAGGTTGGTGTCGACTTTGGGTGGCAAGGTATAGAATACTAGTAAAGCCTCTGTATGAAACCCTTAAAACAACTGAAAAGGGAACCATTAACTAGACAAAGAAAGTGAAAGCTGCTTTTAAACAATTAAAACATTCCTTGATGCCTGCTCCAGCTCTAGGGCTGCCCAATTTAAAAAAGCCCTTCGAACTATTTACATAGGAGCAGCAAAATGTAGCTCTCAGGGTGCTAGCACAATATCTTAGGGATCAACGAAGAGCTGTGGCCTATTTTTCAAAACAGCTAGACAATGTTAGCCAAGGGTGGCCAGGGTGTCTGAAAGCCATGGCAGCAACTGTCATCCTAATCCAGGAAGCTCAGAAATTCACCCTTGGGCAGCACATTGTCGTGTATGTACCCCACACCGTGATTTCTGTGCTAGAGCAAAAGGGAGAACACTGGTTATCCCCTAGCAAAATGTTTAAATATCAAGCTATATTGTTAGAACAAGACGATGTCACTCTAAAAACAACATCTGTTGTAAACCTCGCAATGTTTTTGTCATCCACACTGCTTGATATGTCTGAGCATGACTGTTTGCAGACAATAGAAAAAACCTACTCCAGTAGACCAGACCTGAAAGATGTGCCTCTGGAGAATCCAGATTGGGAACTTTTTACTGATGAGAGCAGTTTCATACGGAACGGTAAGCGTATGACAGGCTACGCAGTGACTACCACAGATGAAGTAATTGAAGCAAAGGCCTTGCCTTCAAATGTATCATCACAGAAAGCTGAACTGATTGCACTGACCAGAGCTCTAGAACTGAGCGAAAGAAGGTAAATATATGGACTGATTCCAAATATGCCTTCAGTGTTGTTCATGCCCATGGAGCTATTTAGAAAGAACGTGGCCTGCTGACTGCTCAAGGTAATGGCATTAAACGTGCCAAACAAATCCTAGCACTCCTGCAGAACATCTGGAAACCTACAGAAGTAGCTGTCATGCACTGCAAAAGTCATCAAAAGGAGAAGACAACTCCTGAATTGGGAAATCGCTTTGCTAATGAAATAGCAAGAGAGATAGCAGAAAAAGGCATTTTTGCAATAGTGCCACAGAAAAAAGTAGATCTAACCGAGTTTGCTCCAAAATATGATCAGAGTGACCAAAACTTAATTAAATTTCTTAAGGCTGAAATTAAAGAGGGTGGGTGAGCTGTTACACCCATAGGCCAAGTTGTAGTCCCACCTCCGATCCTTCAAGAAATAGCAAAAAGAGAACATGAGAGTACACACTGGAGAACAGAAAACCTTTTAAAACATCTAAAGAAAGTAGTGATAGAGAGAGGAATAACTGATATCGTGCAGTCTGTAACAAGCAAGTGTGAAACCTGCTGCAAAAACAACCCTGACACAACTAAAAAAGTAGTGTTAAGAGTGACCAAGACAAGGCATCTCCCAGGAGATTATTGGCAAATAGATTTTGCTGAAATGCCACGCAAGAAAAGATACAAATATGTGTTAGTATTAGTTAATACATTCAGTAGATGGCCTGAAGCTTATCCCTGTCGCACCAATGCAGCAAAAGAGGTAGTAAAAGCCTTGCTCAATCATATAATTCCAAGGTTTGGAGTTCCCTTGGGAATGTCATCAAATAAGAGACCACATTTTATTGCAACAGTGGTTGGGAAAGTTAGCAAGATCCTGGGACTTGCTTGGGACCTACATACACCATACAGGCCCCAAGCAAGTGGCAAAGTTGAACATATGAATAGAACCCTCAAAACCCAGATTGGTAAGATTTGCCAAGAAACATCTGTGACATGGATTTAGGCTTTGCCTATAGCCTTACTGAGAATCCGCATACAACTAAGGCGGAGAGGCAACATAAGTCCCTATGAAATTCTATATAGCAGACCATATCAAGTTCCACACATTCCAGGTGAAATTCACATGAGGGGAAAAATTGATTTACAGAAATACTTAATGGCTTTGAGTTCCACTTTGCAGAAGCTCCAGAGATTTGTTGTCCTGTCCAAGCCTATAAGATTAGACATCCCTGCCCACCCGTTTCAGCCTAGAAACTAGGTCTACATCAAGTAGTGAGACAGTGACCCCTTGCAACCCAAGTGGAAGGGACCATTCCAAGTCTTGCTGACCACCCTCACTGCTGTCAAGGTTGCTAGGAAGGGACCGTAGACCCACTATTCCAAAGTGAAAAAAGCTTCTGCTCCTGAGACCACCGAGAAGACAGAAACTGATGCAAACCAAGATGATAGTTAAAGTGTTCTTTACATGTATGCTGTTTTTCCAACTGGTAACCATGACTCAGGGCTCAGCCCAAGAGTTGCACAATACTGTGATGCAAAATGTATCCAAAGCTCTTAATATGAGCAATTGCTAGATCTGTACTCAGTTACCACCTCTAAATGGGAAGAGAAAATGGTTGTTGATTGGTATTGCAATGGAAGAAGAACATACAGAAAGGTAGCAACAGATCAAGCCCAATACCACCTTGCTGCCTCCTATACCCCTGAGCGGCCTAATGGAACATGGAAACTATACAGTTTGCTGCATGCTCATGAATGCTACAAAAAGGCCGTTCTTCCACCATATTGTCATAAGCCCAACTTCAGAGAAATACTTAACCCAAGATCTGTAACAAAAATGAGGTTGCTGAGATAGAAATTAGCTCTGCCTTTTAAGACGGGAATGTATTGGATATGTGATGATAAAGCCTGGAAAATTCTACCTGTAAATAAAGATCAAGCCTGTGCCCTCAGAGCTGTAATCCCAAATATAACAATATTTGACCAAATTGAAAAACCACGTAAGAGGGGGAAAAGAACTCTTAATCCCCTCATTAAACATCCCACAGTTTTCCATAGTATAGTGAAAGCCCTCCTTCCCTCTTATAGAATAGTTGAATTAGAAAGAGCAATCGTGAATATATCAAGTGTTATTGAAAATATTGAAAAATATACTGCTGATGCAATTATAGCTTTGCAAGAGGAAGTCCATGGCCTGTCAAAGGCAAAAACACAGTACAGGATAGCTCTCAAATTCTTGCTCGGCACTCATGAAGAAGTATGCAATATTATTAACAGCAGCTGTTGTTCCTTTGTGAACCAAGATGGAAAAATCAGAGAAGATTTGGAAGAAATTTAGAAGAGAACTCAAATTCTACATAAAGTGAGTTCAAAAAATTACACCTTAAAATTTGACCAAATCTTCCATGCCCTCACTTCATGGTTGCCAGACTAAGCCTGGGTAAAAGAAACATTTATAATGATTGCAATTGTAGTTATTATTTTTGCCATAGCTAGTTGTGTAAACCAATGTTGTAAGTAGTGTAGTTTAGAGACTAGACAAAGTAAAAGCTTGTTAGTCTCCAAAAAGGGGGGGAAATGACGCCTGATGGGTTTTTTGTCCTTTTCCATTATACTTTTATACTCTATATCCTTTTTACCCTTTCCCATTCCTGTACTTTTTACTCCCTGTACCTTAGCCCCACATGTTTATAACCCTTGTACCCTTGCCTTGCTCAGAATTCTTTGGAGAAGACGAAACAATCGCCACAATCTCAAGAGCATGAGGCACCAACCTTGAAAAGAGCCCCATCACTAAGACATGTTTTTGTAAACTAAGTTGTAGCCTTTTGGGGGGAGGTAATTTGAATAAGAGGGCAATTACTTCATTTGTTAGACTTCTCATTGGGAAATTTGAGATAGGTATGCTAATCTATGAGGTCCATAAATTGTATACGGGGATATCGTCGCGCTCTTGGTCGTCGGTGTGCATCTGGGATCCTATTAAACCAAGGTAATACCCTTTTCCTATACTGCGAGTCTGCGTATCAAATTTTTTTTACCAGTGATAAGGCATCAGTTCAATGTACACACCATGGGGTATCCTGTGGTTTTACCTGCGGAACCACAGAGAGGATATGAGAAAGTGGGATGGACAACCTACCTTGATTCTAGATGCATGGATATGGGAACGGCAGGGAAAAACAACCACAAATGGGTTTTTTTTTTCCCAGGAAAGATGGTACTCTAGCCTCCAGGGGACAGTTTTCCAGGCAGAATGGAAGGTCTGATCATATTATTGACTCAATGGAGAGAAGTTCTACTTCATTTTTACAAGATGTTAGTGGGGAAGCTTATGCTCAGTATTAGAGGGGCCCTGCTTCCAGCCAGGTGGAGGAGAGGGATAACTGGGTTTCCTGGACTGTGTGGATTTGATGGCCTGGCACAGCAGCCCCACAGGAGTACAAGGCTTTAGCATACACTGGAGCGCAGTATACCCTAATACCATCAAGCTCTGTAGGGAAAAAATCCATTTGTAGTTCTGGAGTGACAGGGGGATCCAAACAGCTGACTGTATTGGAGGCTGAGATCAGCCTGACTGAGAATGAATGGCAAAAGCACCCTGCTGTTACTGGCCCTGAGGCTCCATGCATCCTCAGCATAGACTATCTCAGGAGAGGGTAGTTCAAGGATCTAAAATGGCATCGGTGGGCTGTCAGTACAGCTGCTCTGGAGATGGAGGAAATTAAACAGTTGTCTACCTTGCCTGGTCCTTTGGATGACCCTTTTGTTGTGGGGTTGCTGAAAGCTGAGGAAGAAGAGGTGCAATCGTTACCACAACAGTGCACCAGAGGCAGTATTGCACCAACTGAGATTTCATAATTCCCAGCCATGAACTAATTAGTCATCTGGAGAGCCAAGGAGTGATTGGCAGGGCCCGCTCACCCTTTAACAGCCCCATATGGCCAGTGTGAAAGTCCAATGGAGAATGGAGTCTGACAGGAGACTATCATGGTCTGAATGAAGTCACAGCGCCTCTGAGTGCTGCCATAAAGAACATGTTGGAACTTCAATATGATCTGGAGTCAAAGGCAGGCCAGTGGTGCCACCATCGATATTGCTAATGGATTTTTCTCAATCCCTCTGGCAGCAGAGTACAGGCCACAGTTTGCTTTCACTCAGAGGGGTGTCCAGTACACCCACAATCAACTTCCCCAGGGGCGGAAACACAACCGGACCATCTGCCTTGGACTGCGCTGGAACAGGGTAAAGCTCTGGAACACCTGCAATATATTGATGATTTTATTGTGTGGGGAAACAGGAGAAGTTTTTGAGAAAGGAAAGAAAATAATCCAAATCCTTATAAAAGGCAGTTTTACCATGAAACAAAGTAAAGTAAAGGGACCTGCACAGGAGATCCAGTTTTTAGGAATAAAATGGCAAGATGGACATCATTAAATCCCAATGGATGTGTATTGGTTTTGCGTGGCCTGGTTCATGGTAGCTGGGGGGAGGGGGGGGCAAAGAGGTGACTAATGTGAGAAGCTGCAAGAAGCTTCTACCATGTCCAGCAGAGCAAATCACAGATGGCTCCAAAGATGGATGTCCTGCTGGCCAAGGCTAGGCCAATTAGAAATAGTGGTAACACCTCTGTGATAACATATTTAAGAAGAAATCAAAACAAAAGTAGTAGTTTTGATTGTAGTAGTTGTAGTTTTCTAGCCAGAGAAGAGCTGAGTGAGAACATGTGACAAGAAAAACTATGCAGACACCAAAGTCAGTGAAGAGGGAGGGGGAGGGGGATGAGGTGCTCTAGGCACCAGAGCTGAGATTCCTCTGCAGGCCATGGTAAGGACCATGGTGAAACAGACTGTCCCCCTGCAGCCCATGGAGGTCCATGGGGAAGCCGAGATCCACCTGCAGCCCATGGAGGAGCCCCACGCCAGAGCAGGTGAATGCCTAGAGGAGGGTTTGATCCTGTGGGAGACCGGTGGAGAGAGGGGGCCCTGCTCCCAGGCTGGAGCAGCCTGTCCTTGAAGAACTGCACCCCATGGAAGAGTGATCCAGGCTGCAGCAGTTTGGGGAGGACTGTTGCCCATGGGATGGACTCACATTGCAGCAGTTCACAGAGATCTGTTGTTTGTGAGGTGAACTCATGTCAGAGAAGTTTGCGGAGAACTGTCTCCCGTGGGAGGGGACTCCATGTTGCAGCAGGGGAAGTGATACCTTATCAAGCTGGTAAAAATATGAAGCAGACACAGCAGTATAGGGAAAAAGGGTATTACCTTGGTTTTAATGGGATCCTAGGTGCACACTCATCAAAGGTGGAAACACGCTGAGAAGCACACCCATGTACAATGCATATACAAACTTATGGACCTCGCAAATTAGCATATCTACCTAAAATCCCCCAAAAGAAACTTAATAAATGAAGCAATTGTCCCCCTATTCTAATTACCCCCCCCCATGAGACTATAGCCTAGTTTACAAAAACATGTTCCAGAAGGAGGCTCCATCCAAGTTTGGAGCCTCTAGTTTTGAGATAGTAGGAATGTTTTGTCTTCCCTCCTGGAGAACCCCTAAACTAAGCTAAATATCAGACTACAAGAGTTCTAAACATGTGGGGCTAAGGAACAAGGAGTGTTTGTAAAAGGTACAAGGAGAGGGAAAAGGTATAAAAACATATAAAAAGGGGATAAAAAGAAACTGCAAAAAATTATCAGGCATCATTTCCCCCTTTTTAGAGACTAACAAGACTTTACCTTGTCTAGTCTCTACACTACACTAACCATAGCACCGGTTTACACAATCGGCTATAGCAAAAATAGTAACTACAATTACAACTATTATAAATGCTTCCTTTACCCTGGCCCAGTCTGGAAACCATGAAGTGAGGGTGTGGAAGATATGGTCGGATTTCAAGGTGTAATTTTTGAAACCTACTTCATGTGGAATTTGAGTCCTCAATTTTTTCCAAACCTTTCTAATTCTTCAATGGCCAGTTACCACATCCATCTAGAGGTGGTAATTGGGTACAGATCCAGCAATTGCTTATATTAAGAGCTCTGGATACATTTTGGATTACAGTGTTGTGCAACTCCTGGGCTGAGCCTTGAGTCATGGTTACCAATTGGGCAAACAACAGACATGTAAAGAACAATTTAAACCACATCATCCTGACTTGCATCAGTCTCTGTTTTTTCGATGGTCTCAGGGGCAGAAGCTTTCTTCACTCTGAAGTAGTGGATCCACAGTCTTCCCAGCAACCTTTCTTAGTAGTGACGGTGGTCAGCAGAACTTGGAATGGCCCCTTCCACTTAGCTTGGAAGGGGTCACTGTCCCACCACTTGATGTAGACCCAGTCTCCAGGCTGAAATGGGTGAGCAGGGCTGTCCTATCCTATAGGTTTGGACAGCACAACGAATCTCTGGAGCTTCTGCAAAGTGGAGCTTAAAGCCATTAAGTGTTTCTGTAAATCAATTTTACTCTTCATGTGAATTTCCCTCGGGATATGTGGAACCTGATATGGTCTGCCATATGAGATTTCATAGGGACTTATGTTGTCCCTCTGCCTTGGTTGTATGCAGACCCTCAGTAAGGCTATAGGCAAAGCCTAAATCCATGTCACAGATGTTTCTTGGCAGATTTTACCAATCTGGGCCTTGAGGGTTCCATTCATACATTCAACTTTGCCACTTGCTTGGGGCCTGTATGGTGTATGTAGGTCCCAAGTAAGTCCCAGAATCCTTCCCCGACCACCATTGCAACAAAATGTGGTCCCCTATCTGATGACATTCCCAAAGGAACCTATAACCTTGGAATTATATGGTTGAGCAAGGCTTTCACTACTTCCTTTGCTGCCTTGGGGCGACAGGGATAAGCTTCAGGCCACCTACTGAATGTATCAACCAATACCAGTACATATTTGTACCCCTCCTTATGTAGCATTTCAGCAAAATCTATTTGCCAGTAATCTCCTGGGAGATGCCCTGCCTTGGTCACTCCTAACACTACTCTCTTGCTTGTGTCAAGGTTGTTTTTGCAACAGGTTTCACACTTGCTTGTTATAGACTGCACAATATCAGTTATCTTTATCGCTGCTTTCTTCAGATGTTTTAAAAGGTTTTCTGTTCCCCAGTGTGTACTCTCATGCTCCCTCTGTGTTATTTCTCGAAGGAGTGGGGGTGGAACTACAACCTGGCTTATCGGGGTAACAGCCCACCCACCCTCCTTAATTTCAGCCTTAGGAAATTAAATTAATTTGTTGTCACTCTGATCATATTCTGGAGTAAACCGTGTCAGATCTACTTCTTTCTGTGGTACTACCGCAAGTATGCCTTTTTCTGCTATCCCTTTCACTATTTCATCAACAAAGCGATTTCTCACTTCAGGACTTATCTTCTCCTTTTGATAACTTCTGCAATGCATGACAGCTACTTCTGTAGGCTCCCAGATGCTTTGCAGGAGTGCAAGGATTTGTTTTGCATGTTTAATGCCATTACCTTGAGCGGTCAGCAGGCCACGTTTCTTCCAAATAGCTCCATGGGCATGAACAACACTGAATGCATATTTGGAATCAGTCCATATGTTTATCTTCTTTCCCTCACTTAATTCTAGAGCTCTGGACAGTGCAATCAGCTCAGCTTTCTGTGATGATACATCTGAAGGCAAGGCTTTTGCCTCAATTACTTCATCTGTGGTTGTCACTGCGTAGCCTGTCATCCACTTACCATTTCTTACGAAACTGCTCCCATCAGTAAAAAGTTCTCTATCTGGCTTCTCCAGAAGCACATCCTTCAGATCTGGTCTGCTGGAATAGGTCTCTTCTATTGTCTGCAAACAGTCATGCTCAGACATATCAAGTAATGTGGATGAAAAAACCATTGCAGGGTTTACAACAGATGTTGTTTTTAGGGTAACATTGTCTTGTTCCAACAACACCGATTGGTATTTAAGCATTCTGCTAGGAGATAGCCAGTGTCCCCCATTTTGCTCCAGCACAGAGATCATGGTGTGGGGTACATACATGAAAATGTGCTGCCCAAGGGTGAATATATGAGCCTCCTGTATTAGGATGACAGTTGCTGTTGCAGCTTTCAGACACCCAGGCCACCCTTGGCTAATATTGTCTAGCTGTTTTGAAAAATAGGCTACAGCTCTTCGCTGGTCCCCAAGGGCAGTACCCCTAGAGCAACATTCTGCGGCTCGTATGTAAAAAGTTCCAAGGGCTTAGTTAGGTCTGGCAGCCCCAGGGCTGGAGCAGACATCAAGGAATGTTTTAGCTGTTTAAATGCAGACCTTGCTTTCTCTGTCCAGTTGATGGTTCCTTTTTCAGCTGCCTTAAGGGCTTCATACAGAGGTTTTACTAGTATTCCATACCTTGCTATCCAAAGTTGACACCAACCTACCATACCGAGGAAAGCTTGCATCTCTCTCACAGTATGGTGCTCTGGAAGTTGGCAGATAGCTTCTTTACTTTCTTTGCTGAGTTGTCAATGGCCATGGAAAATTTCCAGCCCCAAGTAAACTACTCTTTTTCAGGCAACCTGTGTCTTTTCCTTTGAGACTCGATATCCGCCTAAGCCCAAAAATTTCAAGAGACTTACAGTGAGCTGGATGCAGTCATCTTGTGTTTTGGCTGCAATCAGGATGTCATCAACATATTGAAGGATTTGTCCTCTTGGTTCTTGTTTTCTCCGGTCCTCTAGTTCCTTTGACAGCTGATGTCCAAATATAGTTGGGCTGTTCTTGAACCTTTGGGGTAGCACCATCCAGGTGAGTTGAGTCTTTCTTCCTGTCTCAGGATTTTCTCATTCAGAAGCAAAGAGTTCTTGACTTTCACTCATAGAAATCCAGAAAAAGGCATCCTTGAGATCTAAAACTGTGAACCACCCTAGTTCATTTGTCAGTGTGGCCAAAAAAAGTGTAGGGGTTTGGTGCAACTAAATGTATGTCCTGTGGGATGTCAGCCTTCTTTACTATCAGCCTCTTACTATCAGCCTTCTTTACTGGCAGGATGGGCGTGTTGTATTTAGATTCACATTCCACTAGCAACTCAAATATAAAAATTTTTCAATTACAGGTGCTAGTTTCCTATGACTTTCTAATTTCATAGGGTACTGCTTCTGCCTTACTGGTGTTGCCCTTGCTTTGAGTGCAATACTCACAGGTTAAGCTCTTTTGGATCTCCCGGGGAAAATCGCTGTCCCATACTATTGGGATGACAGCTTCTTTAACTTCTTTAGGAATTTCTTCACAATATTCCTGTATGAGAATAATAGCTGCTTTGACAAATTTAGATTCAGGAATTATAACTTTCACTCCCTCTTCTTTGGAAAATTTAATTTCTGCTTCCAATTTTTCCAATAAATCTCTGCCCAATAATTGCTTGGGGGAATTTGGCATATATAGAAATTGGTGAATTACCCAGTGTCTTTCCAGTTTAAATTTTAAAGGTTGGAAGAAAGGCTTTGTTTCACTTATCCCTGTGGCACCGGTCACATTTACAGTATCTTGACTCAGTTTCTCCTTTTGAAGTATTTAACACAGACCACTGCTGTAGTTCTCCAAGGGAAAACAGTGTTTTTATATAAATCACTTTTTGATTTCCGACAGTCTGTCTCAAAGGTACTTCTAGGACAGCCTCCTTCTTGCTCGGTTCATCTCTCTTAGATCTGGTGCGTTTAGTTACTGGACTAGCTACCCCTATGGCTTCTCGGGTTATCTTTCCCCTCTCCTTCCTGGTAAGCCCACTGGCTACTGTGGCTGTAGCCCCGGCCCCAGTCTCCTCCTCCTCGGAGTTATCTGCACTGGACTCGTCCAGCTCGCTTTTGATTCGGGCTATTTCTCCCTTAGCTCTGGCACTGACCACGTGGTGGTGTAGGTGCCACTCTCGGCCCCCTTTCCCCAGCCTGGGAGGGGCTGGGGACGGTGGCAGATGCACTTCCCTCCCCGCTTGGACCTGCCCCTGTTCCTCCCTTTCTCCCGCCCTCGGGGTGCTCGGCGGGTGGTGAAAAACCCGCCCCTGCTGCTCCCCTGCTCCCGCCCTCAGGGTGGTTCAGGGAGGGTGGCAGTGGAGGGGGCGATGGCCAGCCATCCCTCACCCCCAGCCCTACCGTGGCAGGGGGGAGGGGAGCCAGTGGCCGCGGCAGCCTCCTATCTCCCACCCCCAGCACCGCATCGGCCCGGGGCGGGGGGGGGGGGGGGGGGGCTGACGGCAGCAGCGGCAGTGGGGGGAGGGGAGGGAGCCAACCTTCCCCCACCACTACAGGTCCGACTGGCTCCTGTATCGGCAGGGGGTGTGATACTCTCCTCCGCAAGGCAGGCACTATTAAATCTACCTCTCTCTTGTCTGTCTCTTCAGCTCTGGTTAGAGGCTGCTTTTCTCTATCTTTTTCCTTTTCTCTCCTTTGTAAAGCCATCTCAAAGCAGACCTTTTTCGTTTGTTTGTACACTTCCTCCCGACTCAGGAATATAGAAAACAATTCCTCATACTTCAATTCATCAAACCTGCCCTGGGCCCGAAGTTCCACTAGTAATTCTGTGATTAACTCGTTTTCCAAACTACCAAAACGGGGCCATTTCCTTCCCCCACTCAGTTTCAAAACAGGCCACACCCACAACGAGAGCCTAGTTAGTTCCCCTGTGTTCAGAGGGGTTCTTTTCCCCATTAGGACGTGCCAGCGTTTTAAGATCAGACCCAGTGGGGAAAATCACAAAATCATCAGGCATCAGGACTCCTCTCCCTGATCAGCAGGAGAAGCTACAGGTGATGAACTGACTATAACCCCCATTCCCTGTCTCCTTGCGCCACTGGGGTAGAGGTGGAAGGAGGGAGGGGTGAAGGGAACATGTTTTTTCAGGGCTTATTTTAGTTCTCATTATCTTGCTCTCATTTTGTTAGTAATATATTCACTTCATATCTCTAAGTTGAGCCTGTTTTGTCTGCGACTGTATTTGATGAGCAATCTCTCCCGGTCCTCATCTCAACCCATGAACCCTTCGTTATATTTTCTCTCCTCTGTCCAGCTGCAAAGAAGAGTGAGTGAGTGAGTGAGTGAGTGAGTGGCTTTCATGGGTGCCTGGCATCTGGCCAGCGTCAACCCATGACAGGATGTTACATATAACAGTGATGTCCTTGCCAACTAACAAGAAAGAAACACAAGCTTTTTCAGGTGTTGTGGGATTTTGGACAATGCACATTCCAAATTACAGTCTGTTTGTCATGCCTTGCTATCAAATGACCCGGAAGAGGAATGAATTTAAATTGGGCCCTGAGCAGTGACAAGACTGAATAAATCAAGCAAGAGATAGTTCATGCTGTAGCCCTTGGTCCAGTCTGAAAGAGGCAAGATCTCTCTAGGTCAACCTCTAGGTTTTTGGAGTTGGGTATACAGATGATCTGAAGCCCACTTTACTCCAACTGAAAAGGAGATACTGACAGGTTATGGAGGTGTCCGAGCCACTTTGGAGGTGATTGGTACTGAAGCTCAGCTACTCCTGGCACCCCAGTTACCCGTGTTGGGTTGAATATTCAAAGGGAGGATTTCCTCTACACATCATGCAACTGATTCTACATGGAGCAAGTGGATCCCACTGATCACACAATGAGCTCAGATAGGAAACTCTAGTCATCCAGGAATCTTAGAAGTGATCATAGACTGGCCAGAAGGCAAAGATTTTGAAATGTCACCAGAGGAAGAGGTAATACATGCTGAAGAGGCTCCACTATATAATAAATTCTCAGAAAGTGAGAAGCGATATGCTTTGTTTACTGATGGATCCTGCCATCTTGTGGGAAAACATCAGAGATGGAAAGCAGCTGTATGGAGTCCCCTATAAGAAGTTGCAGAAAATGCTGAAGGAAAAGGTGAATCAAGTCAGTTTGCAGAGGTGAAAGCCATCCAGTTAGCCTTAGACATTGCTGAATGAGAAAAATGGCCAGTACTTTACACTGATTCAGGGATGGTGACAAACACCTAGTGGGGGTGGCTGCAGTGATGGAAGCAGAATAACTGTCAGTGCAGAGATAAACCCATCTGGGCTGCTGCACTGTGGCAAGATATTGATGCTTAGGCAGAGAACCTGGTTGTGAAGGTATGTCATGTAGATGCTCATGTACCCAAGAGTCGGGCCACTGAAGAACATTGGAACAACCAGCAGGTGGATCAGGCTTCTAAGATTGAAGTGGCTCAGGGGTATTTGGATTGGCAACACAAGGGTGAATTATTTCTGGCTCAGTGGGCCCATGACACCTTGGTATATCAAGGAAGAGATGCAACATATAGATGGGCTTGTGATCGAGGGTAGACCTAACCATGGACACCATCTCCCAAGTTATTCATGAATGTGAAACATGCTGCAATCAAGCAGGCCAAGCAGGTAAAGCCTCTGTGGTATGGAGGATGATGGCTGAAATATAAGTATGGGGAGGCCTGGCAGATTGACTATATCACACTCACCCAAACCCCTGATGGCAACAGCCATGTGCCTACAATGGTGGAAGCAACCACGGGATGGCTAAGAACATACTCTGTGCCCCATGGCACCACCCAGAACACTGTCCTGGGCCTTGAAAAGCAAGTGTTATGGCAACATGGTACTCCAGAAAGAACTGAATCAGGCAATGGAACTCATTTCTGAAACAACATCATAGACACCTGGGCCAAAGAACATGGCACTGAGTGGGTGTATCACATTCCCTATTATGCACCAGCCTCTGGAAAAATTGAACAATGTAATGGACTGTTAAAGACTACACTGAGAACAATGGCTGATGGGGCCTTCAGACATTGGGACACACATTTAGCAAAGGCCACTTGCTTAGTAAACACCAGAGGATCTGCCAATTGGGCTGGCCCTGTGTCTTGGTTTGAAAGACAGGTGCCTGCTAAAAGAGGTGGAAACCTCCCTTAGGACAGAGAATGTGATCTCCCTTCCCTCCGAATTATTTTAATTTTGAAATCAAGGGCTTTCAGGCAAAGGTATGGGAAAAGGAATAACAGTTATTTACCAGTATCTATAAACAAGCAATAACAATAATAGCAACTACAAATAGAACCAGAAACCAATGGCAGATGACTTTTTGAGCTGCCGAGCACTTTCCCGTGTGGTGTAATCACGGTTGCAAGCAGCAGGGGCGCTGTTGAGCTCCTGGCCGGGCAGGGCAGGTGCGATGACTCCCGAGCGGCTGCAGGTAGCGCTGTGGCGCAGGGTCAGGTCAGCCTCACACAGCTGGTAATGGTGGAGAGCTGAGGAAGCAGGCAGCCAGGCAGCTCAGAGTGGCGAGCGGAGCGGCAGGGGCAGGAGCTGGCTCTCCCCAGCTAGCCAGCGAGGTAGCAAGGATTCTGCAGTCACGACAGACGCCACGGTCTCGTGCGGCGGAAGCGGGGCAGGTGGCAGGGACAGCTGGACTCCCCGGCAGCTGCTGCAAGAAATGCAGCCAGGAAAACATGCACTCCCAGTGGGAAAGAGGTTGAATCAAAGCTCACCCAGCCAGGAGGAGAAGGCAGAGCACAGCTGGATCTCCTGCAGTTGCAGCCAGAAGCAAAGAGCAGTCCCTTTCCTCCCTGTGTCCGATGGAATGAGTGCCAGTCTCCAACAGCCGGCTGCTTCCTTCCCCTGCCCCACCCAGCACACCCTTTTGTCTCTTACAAAATAATTGATGGCTCTAATCACCCAGATATTTGTTGCTTAGTTACAGGGATGGAGAAAAAATTCCAATGCCCCCCAACCTCTGACACCCTGCCCAATCAAAACTTTTATGTATTCTAGAAGGGGATAAAGTTCCTTTAGTGCACATTAAAAACATGCTGGGGAAAACAGTCTGGGTTATTACTGCCTCGGGCAAAGCCAAACCCATCCATTGGATTGCTTTTGCTCAAGGACCCGGGTGCACTTGGTCAGTAATGAGAGAGGATGGGGAAGTCCAGTGTGTGCCTCAAAGGGATTTGATTTTGGTTGAAAATAGCCAATGAATTAAATGGTATGATGTTAATAACTATCCAGCACTGTGTATTACCACTTGTATGGTGGCTATGTGTGCATCACTTGTTAACATTAAGTTAAAATGTTAGTTAAAAATAGGCTTTAGGAATGGGATAGGTAGGTACTCATATGCACGGCTCTCAGCGACATGATCACGGAGATTGCTTAGAGAATCGGATTGTTTTAGTGAAATCATGCGGATTAGCACCTGTGAAATAAATCAGAAATACTGTGGGAGATGGGGGGGCTTGAAGTCATGCTTGGGGGAAACAATGGAACAATGATAAGTTGATAATTAAAATACAAGGATTACATCACTGTTCTGTAAGGGAAGGTATAAAACTGTGTTCACTAAATTCATGTTGAAGTCAGATTTGGGTAGATGTTACACCCCAGCTTCCCAAGCTCGAATAAAGGCACCTGCATATAATCAGTCAGTGATTATGTGTTTTCCACGCCAACATTTTGGCGACCCAGATGGGACCCTGTGAGCGCTGCTGAGGACCCCACGACCTGATCACGCTCCAGCCGGCACCGAGGGATTCTCGGAAGCCCATCGCGCCGCGACCCTCCGCCGCTCACACGGTCTCCCTGGAGAAGGTAAGGTGCCTTTTAATGGTGGTTTGGTTGCCTGCCAGTAAGACGCAGCGAAAGCTACGCTTGGTTGGGCTAAGGAATTCCTAGTGGTATGCCTGGGCGCCGCCTGTAAGACACCATGGTGAAAGCATTGCAGGGTCGGCAAGTGGAAATGGAGAAGCTTAAAGGATTTTGGGGTGGCTAAGGCTCCCATATCTCAGAATTCTCCCTGGGGTGCTTGTTAGCACATTGAAGCAATGTAATTTGGCCAAAGATGGCGTAAGGATACACTGATTGAGTTTGTGATTCTCAGTGGCCACATATTTTTTGCAGGCTGGAAGAAAGTGGCCTGAAAATGGTTCTTTGCAATCTGACCTGATTTCTTATTTATTGTTGTTTTGTAAGCATAAAGGGAAAATTAGATGAAGTTCAGAGCATGATTTTTTATTTTTCAATTTGCGAGGAAACCCAGAATGGCTGTTATTGGGTGGCTTGGTCACTGTGGCGATTTTGCGATGATAAATGTCTGGCTTGCATTGAAGGGAACTATTGTTTGGAGCGCTGGCATTGAATGAGAGTTTACATTGGAAAGATACATTGGAAAGTGATTTACTAGTGGTTCCTACAGGGTCTGGACTCTACAAATGCCTGTGCCTTCTCGGGGTGCCCAGCTTTCCCACCTACACCTCCCCTGGGGATGTACCCCTCAAGCACCAGGCTCTCTTCACCTGCTTGTGGCAGCCCCTTTCCACCCTTGCCCGTGGATGACCGCAGTTTGGTTCCGGCACAGGGGTGTGGGGGAGGGGTGCTGGGGGACTGACAGCGGTGGGGGTGGTGGTGGTGGTGGACCCATAGCCCATTGGCCCCGTTCCAGGATGGGAAAGAGTCTGCCAAGACTTGGTAAGCAAAAGAAAATCAGAATTACCTGTTTAAGACAAGGGTTGGGGGGTGGAAAGACCGGTTTTTGTTAGGAGGTTTGGTTATATGGAAACAGGCAGCTGGAACATACGGAGAAAGCACACTGATAAGGTTGCCAGGTGGGTAGTGAAAAAATGATTATGAAAACTCAGAGAGATGGTACTTAGAGTTACAGAAAAAAAGGAAAAAAAGAAAAAAAGGAAAAAGGAAAAAAAAAAAAAAATAGAAAAATAAACTAACAAAAAACCGAGAAAAGGTTACAGGAATTGGAAGGGGAAAAGCTAAGAAATCTGGACAAATTACTTGAAATAGCTTGGAAAGTTTATAACAATAGAAGAGCCACAAGCCAGCAGCGGCAATTCTTGGCAGTCGACAGAGTATGGCAAGCTGTTTGGAAGGGGTCGAGGGAGGCTATTAGCTTTGACAAATGTGCCATTTGTCATTGGAAATACAGGTATCCCAACCGGTTTCTCTGAAATGCTCAGCTCCAAGAGGCTGCTAAGGGTGCTGTGATCTTGTGGGGGCTGGCTCACGTTTACTTCTAATGTTAGGAGAAGAAGGGGGGATGTTTCAATCGACGGGGGCCATATATTCAGTTTTAAATGATCTAGAAGGACAGATAAATCTATCACAATAGTTGGGCCACAGAGAATGAGGAAAATGGCCATTTCCCGCAACCCTAGACTTGCGTTTGCCCCACAGGTTAAAAGGTACGTCCATGACATATGGACGCACACTGGCTGGTACACACTCAGAATTTACAATTGTGATAGTCTCTGCACTTTGACAAGCTGGTGATTCCCCCCCAACTCCACCAATGGTCAGTGTAGTGGACTGCAGTGGCCAGGATGCTGGCCACACATCGTGTGAAAGGATGGTGGCATCGGCCCCAGTGTCAATGAGACCTCGTACTGACCTCGTGATGTCTCGATTTGTTAAGGAACAGGTCATATAGGGCCGGGTGGAATTGACCCTTTCTGCCCACCAGGCAAGGAGAGAGGACAATGGTGGAACAGTTGTCTCATCTGTGCAGGTAAAAGTCATATCCAGTAAAACTGTCTCTCGGGCGGCGTTATTTGTTTCTCCACGCGACGCCTAAACGCGCGGATCGCTCAGTCTTTTGACTGCCGAGGTGGAGCTGTTGGGACGTATGGTGCAGCTTGAGGTGATAGGGATGTCGATGCCGGCTGGAAGGGTTGGTGCTGGCGTGGGTCAGTGTTTTTCGTGTGAGGCGCTTGTCCTGTAGGAAGAGAGCTCACAGACTGACAGTTAGAAATAGGCTGAGGCATGGGGCAGTGTTTTGCTATGTGGCCTGGTTGACCACACCTGTGGCATAGCACTGAAAAACCTGAGTTCCCCTGCACGGGGGGTTTAAAACTCCTAGGTAGGGTTCGAGAAGCAGCGGAAAAGGCATTTGGGTTTTGGGAGGGTTGGTTAGTAGAGGAGGGATCAGGGTTTAGGTTAGAAGGCACCTTCATACATGATTCTATGAGGTAGCTTATCATAATAGGAGCATCTGGAGGTAGAACGCTTATAATTTCTTGGCACCTGGCATTCACATTCAGCATGGCAGTGTTTAGCAAGACGTCTTGCTGAGTTTCAAATCCTTTGAACTGCCTCTCAACAGCTAGAGACAGGCGATCTATGAATTGAGCAAACAATTTGTACGGTTTTTGTTCGACATCTGTGTATGATATTGGGGCTTCAATTTGAGTGTGCACAGACCTGAAAGCTTGCTGAGCAGCCTGACTTAAATCTAATAACACCATTTGGGGGATGGCAGCCACTTGATCCCTTGGTTTACACCATTCTTTCTCCCCACATAAACAATCTAGGGTTAAAAGGCGACGCTCAGGATCACCCTTATACAATTCTAACAAGGCTTGAACCCTTCTCTTCCATACAGCCTCCCACATCCTGAATTGGCTGTCAGGAAGTAGGCAATTCACTAGAGTTTTTATATCATCTGGGCACTTGGCTTCCGTATCCAACATGCCTTTGAAAAGTGATTTAAAAAAAACTGAATCTTTTCCATAATCTTTTGCTGCCTTACAGAGTTTTTCTAGCACACTATATGACATTGGCTGCCAGGTTGCCTTTGTCTGTGAGGGCTGGAGCAGACGAGAGAGGGGCTTTAGGCTCACAGAGTAAGCACGCTGTCGCACGGAGGGGCTTGCACTCTGCCTGCGATGGCTTCTCCACGGTAGGGGGCTGGGGGTGTTTTGTCTGCATTCGTACCACACAGGGGGGGTTTGGGTTGGACTCCACGACAGGTCGGAGCTGTCTGAACTGTGGCAGGACGACCCCCTCCCCCTTCTCTCTCTCCCTGATCGCTGGCCGGAGATCGATGGCTTAAGATTAAGTTGATAGCTTAATCCGGGCTATTGAATACTGGCGCCTGGAAGCCAAGGTGAGACACTGAGAGAATGTGAAGAATTTTTGAGTGACCACAAATACACACACTCTTTTCCTATAGAAAACACTACGAAACCTCGGAAAGGTAGAAGCTTTTCTACATGGACGTTGGAGCGTGAAGTAAAGTCTTCTCCCCTGGGCTTGGACACAGGCTCTGTGGTTACTTTCCGAGGGATTGGATGAGGACGCTGATGCATCCCCAGCTCCAGAAATTGGATTTGGTAAGAGCATTGGTTTCCTAAATTGTATTCTTCTTTGCTAGCTATAATAATATTAATAGGTACCTTTTTCATTTTTAGCGCTATATTGTTTTTTAATCTTCCTATTTTGGGCAACATATATATATGTTTGTTTTAGCTATGAATAGCTTTTCATATTTTGTGTAGTAAAAAATTGTCTAGTTCTTTGTTCCGTTCTCACCTGTGTCTAATAAACCATAATCTATTTTACATTAGACATAAATCGGCTGTCTTTATAAGGACTTGTGAGTGAGACTGGGTTTTGGGTGCTGGTCACTCTGAATAGGTTTGGTCATTAGTTGTCATAGGCCTGGGCAACTGGTAAAATCTATCCACCCTCTGTCTCCACTCGTGACACTGAACCTGTGGAGGTACCAGAGGACTGCATGGGGGATGGGGTCCCTTTGGAGCGGCTTTTCCGCGGGGCAGGTGTCGGGATGGGTGGGCTTGGTGGGGTTGAGGGCCTCCGCGGTCGCGCAGGCCGCAGGATGGGGCTGGTTTGGGGGGGGGGGAGTATGGGTTCTCTGGGGGTCTCCCTTCCGTGGGGGAGGACTGGGAGCCCGCCTCCACCGGCGTGCTGGAGCAGCGAACAAACCTCCCTCCCCATACATCCCCCCTCCGGCTTCTCTCCCCACTCCCCCGCGGCTGCCGGGGCACGCCCTTCCCCCGGTCCTGGGCCGGCCAGGGCCGTGGTCAGATGTTAGGTGGGTGTGGTCTTCAGAGCGTGGCAACTCAGAGGCGGAGTTTTCCCACGCTCCAGCCCTGCCCCCTGATGTGCAGGGGGCGGGGAATGATGACATCGGGAGGGGAGGAGAGAGAGGTGGAGTCGGGGTGACGGGCGGCTGCGGGGTGGGGCGACACAAGGGCTTTTGGGAAGAAGAAGGGGGGCGGGGTTTTTCTCCGGGGTACCACCCCCCAGCTCCATTTTGTGGCTGCCTGGCCATGCGGCTGGCGCCATCTTGGCTCAATCTTAACAAAGGAGAAACTGAGGGTGAGGGGGTTTAGAGAAGGGGTTAGGGGGAAGAATTCTGAGGAGATTTATCAGGTCTCCTCAGACACAGGGAAGAAGCGGGCGAGAGGGTGTCCTGCTGCTGGAGGCAGGCAGGCGTTGAAGAACGGGTTACGCTTTCTGGCTCGCTCCTAGAGGGGTTATTAGGATGGGGAGAGCGGCGTTTGGGAGAGGCAGGGGGAGCATGCAGGGTAACTGGGGAGTTTAACTTGGAAGAGACATTGCAAGGGGGTTTCATGGGGGGGTCCGTGGTCCTTTTTCGGACCAATTTATAAATTTGAGTATGTAAAGCAAATACAGTTGTCGCCGTCAGATCACCGGCTGTGCCTGCAGCAAACAACTTCCTTCCCACTCCATCCCAGAACGATAAGTCTTACAAAGAGACCTCAGACATCGGGGGACAATTTTTAAAAACCCATCTCACTAAACTTTTAACCGTACGCTTGGGAAATAAAACTTTTTGTTCTAAAAATAACTGGGATAAGAACTGATACATCTCCTCTCGGTGCTGTCGGGACTCTGATCGATTATTTCCCATTTTCTTTTCACTCAAAACCCACTCGATCTAAGTTCTGAACGATACTGACTCGCTATCAAGGGACTGCGAAACAATGTATATAAACAGAAAAATAAGGTACTCTGAAATCAGCAAAAATTGTCACCCCCTGACGGTCCCTGGATTTAATCCTAGGCTTTACGAGAAATTAAGCTGAAGGACCAGTGGAAAAACCCTCTTTTCCCACCCTACAACAGCAAAATTCACTCACCCAGGACCCGGTGTCCACACACGAATGTTTTTGCCGGCGCTGGTTCAGAGTAAAAAAAAATGCAGTTTCCAATGATAACTCCTGTTATCCTAATGGGACTTCTGAAAAAAGTCTCTCCGAGGTTGGGAAGCCAGTCTGGGCACGCGTGGGAGCTGTGGTGCTGCTCTGCCACGTGGCGTGTCAAGATGGCGGCATGGCTTGGCCACTTTCAGTTTTGAGATGTTGGTGCTTTGCCGTTCACTGGTGCGCAGCACCGGAAAGCTGCGGGCAGTGGTGTGCGCGGGCTTGGAACAGCGTGGGTCACTGCGCTCAGCGGGGCAGCTGCAGTCCTGGAGTGGCCGGCGGGCGTGGCAGCACGCAAAGAAAAAAAAACGCGAAAAAAGCATCAAGGAGCGGCCGCGGCAAAAAAAAAAGCGGCAGGAGTTCTTTTCAGCGTGGAAGTCGTGGATTTCAATGGAATTCCTCTGGGTTCGGCACCAGATGAGGTTTTCTGCTCCTGGGGAGGCGGCAAGACCCCCCAAACCTCACAAAAGAGGAGTCCCCGTGGCGATCCCCCACCCTGAACCGGCCGGGTGGAGCGGGAAAGCCGCGGCAGGCGAGCCCGGGCTGATTCTTTGACAGAGGATAGCAGGAGACACGGCGGTTAGAAGATGTAGACTCTGTGCCTTAGAAATCCGGGGTTTATTAGGTGCAGCAGGTCGGAGCGGGGTCTGTGGGTGTCGGGAAGAGTCGAAGGGGACCAGGACGGGTCTGGATCCGCGAGCGCAGAGCCCAGAACGGAAGCGAACATGGGGTTAAGAGGGATGGAAGGATGGGAGCGGTTTAGGAGAGGAGAACCAACTGGGACGCTGGGGATACAGGATTGGCAGGGGAGCCAGGGAATTGGGGTGCAGGGGGGAAGTTACAGAACTTTAAAAACCAATCATAAACCGCGGGTAAAGGAACATTCTGGCTATTAACTCTAAAAGGATGAAGGGGAGGAGAACTCCAAAAACCAATACTCCTGTTCCCTGATGCATATTTATGAGGCTACCTGCAATGTGTATCGGGGGAACATTTTCTGTCACCCTGACCTAAAGGTTTCTTCAGACCCAGGGGGCTTCGTCAGGTATTTCAGCCTCCAAGCTCATCTGGGCTAACCTCACTGCTACACCCGGAGAACCCCCAGTCCCATCCTGCAGAGCGCTCGCCGTAAGGAAAGCCTGAGCCCAGGTCCTAAATTTCCTACACGGCGTGGCCGCTCCCGGAGAGCCCCGAGCCCACCAAGCCCAAAACCCGCTCCCGGGGGAAGCCTCACCCCCGCGCCGCTGCGGGCCGCTCCTCGAGCCCAGACAGCCCCGTGCAGGCGCGGCCGCCAACAACAACAAAATCCCAGTCCCCCGCCGAGGAACCCCCAGTCCTCCCGCGCATCACGGCCGCCGTCAACAGATCCCCAGCCCCGCGCCGCCGCGGGGTCGATCCGGGAGCCCACACAGTCCTTTGCGGCGCGGCCGCAGGCAACAGAGCCCCCCCACGCCGCTGCATGCCCGCTCGGCCAGTCCAGATTCCCCCGCCCCCCTGAACTGCTCCGCTCGCCCTGACAAAGCGACATGGCAACTGATTTCATATAGCTTACGAGAAAGGCTGCGCAAAGCAGCCAAAGACTATGGGAAAGATTCAAATTTTTTAAAATCACTTTTCCAAGGCATGCTAGAAACCGAAGCTAAATGCCCACATGATATTAAAACTCTAGTGGCTTGTCTGCTGTCAAGCAGCCAGTTAAAAATGTGGGAAGCCGCTTGGAAGAGGAGAGTCCAAGCCCTAATTGAACTGTATAGAGATGATCCTCAACGCCGCCTTTTAACCCTTGACTGTTTATGTGGAGAGAAAGAGTGGCTACAATCCCACCTCTCGTGTTAATAGACCTAAGTAAGGCTGCACAACAAGCTTTCAGATCAGTCCACACACAAATTGAGGCTCAAATATCTTATACTGATGTTAAGCAAAGACCTGATGAGCCATTTGCTGACTTTGTAGATCGACTGTCTCTAGCCATTGAGAGGCAATTTAAGGGGTTAGAAATTCAGCAAGAAGTCTTGCTGAACACAGCTATGGTTAATGCAAATAGCCGCTGCCAGCAAAAAATAAGTGTCCTTCCTCCTGATGCTCCAATTACAATAAGTTACCTGATAGAAACTTGCATGAAGTTCCCTTCAAACCTAAACCCCGACCCCTCCCCTCCTAACCAGTCCTCCCAACCCCCAAATGCCTTTTCAGTTGCCTCTAGAACCTTACCTAGGAATTTTAAAACCCCAGTGCAGGGGAACACAGGCTTTTCTGTGCTTTGTCACAGGTGTGGTCAGCCAGGCCACATAGCCAAGCATTGCCCAATGCCCCAGCCAATTACTAACTATCCATCTGCGAGCTCTTTACCAACAGGACAAGTGCCTCACATGACAACCGGCTACCCACACCAGAACCAGCCCTATCAACCTGCACCGACATCCCTGTCAGCCCAAGCCGCACCATATGTCCCACCAGTTCTACCACGGCAGCCAAAAAAATGAACAGCCAGCATGGTGAGGCATCGCGTGGAGACACAAGTAACGCTATCCAAAGGACTATGTTACCGGACATGACTGTTGTCCATACAGATGAGACACCTGTGCCACCATCGTCCTCTCTCCTTGCCTGGTGGGCAGAAAGGGTCAATTCAACCCAGCCCTATATGACCTATTCTCTGACAAATCATGACATCACGAGGTCAGTGTGGGGTCTCATTGACCCTGGCGCCGACGCCACCATCCCGTCAAAGATGTGTGGCCAGTGTCCTGGCCACTGCAGTCCATCACTTTGACCATTGGTGGAAATGGGGGAGAATCGCCAGCATGTCAAAGTGCTGAGACTGTCACCATAGTTAATTCAGAGGGTGTGCCAGCCAGCGTTCGCCCATATGTTATGGACGTACCTTTCAACCTGTGGGGTAGGGATTCCTTATCACAGTGGAGTGCTCAAATTTATATTCCCCCTCAGGAAACGGATTTTTAAGTGGGGTCACTGAACAGCGCGCCACCCCACAACTAAATTGGCTTAGTGATTCACCTATGTGGGTGGATCAGTGGTCCCTTCCCAAGGAAAAGTTATGCGCTCTTGAGTCCCTCGTGGAGGAACAGCTCTCCAAGGGTCACATAACACCAACCCACAGCCCTTGGAACTCCCCCCGTCTTTGTCCTAAAAAAACAGGGCAAGAATGAGTGGAGGCTCCTCCACGATCTACGAAGCATCAATGCAGTCATTAAGGACATGGGACCCCTACAACCAGGTATGCCCTCTGCCACAATGCTCCCCAGGGACTGGAAATTGGCAGTTATTGACATCAAGGACTGCTTCTTCTACATCCCACTCCACCCAGCAGACGCCCCCAGGTTTGCTTTTTCTGTTCCATCTCAAAACAATGCAGCCCCCATGCGCAGATATCACTGGACAGTTCTCCCCCAGGGGATGAAAAACTCACCAACTATCTGCCAGTGGTATGTCAATATCGTACTGACCCCTGCCAGAGTGCAATCCCCAGGTGTCGAGATATTGCATTACATGGATGATATTCTCATCTGTGCAGAGGACACTGATAAACTAACTGTGATTCTAGCTCTTATATTCCATCTACTGCAGCAGGCGGGTTTCCAACTTCGACCAGACAAAGTCCAGCGGTCGTGCCCAGCCAAATACCTTGGCCTTATCATCAGAGAGCGCACAATTACCCCCCAGCAACTTGCCATTGCAGACAACCCAAAGACGCTGCGTGAGTTACATCAGCTGTGTGGATCCATGAACTGGGTGCGTCCGTTGCTGGGCATCTCCTCTGAGGACCTGGCACTGCTTTTCAATTTACTGAAAGGGGGGAGGACTTGGACTCTCCGTGCTCTCTGACCCCGGAGGCCCGACAGTGCATCATACGAGTGCAGGACACTTTCACAAGCAGGCAGGCACCAGCTGTGACCCCCGCTTGCCTTTCCAACTAATAGTACTGGGTGAAAAACAGTTTATGCATGGGCTGATTTACCAATGGGACAATAATGCGAAAGATCATTTACTAATCATTAAGTGGGTTTTTCTCCCTCACCAGGTAGCGAAGACTCTGACCACACCCCAAGAGCTGGCTGCAAAAGTGATCATGAAAGCGTGATCTTGGCTTCGTGCCCTAGAAGGTCAGGATTTCATGTGGATCCAGGTACCGTTCACACATGACAATTTTGAACATCTGTCGCTGTTGAGCCGCTAGCTGAGGAATGACCCAAGTTCTCAGACAAGGAAAGAGAGAAGAGAGCTTTATTGTTTTGATTTCCATATATATAGAGTTTACAGAGGTCACCCAGATTGGTCAGCCCGAGACCTCCCCCTAGGCCCAATTGGCCAAGCCCGAACTGACCCAATCCGGAGAAGTTGTTTGCAAAACATCCAAACTTTATCTTTGTTTATGAAATATAGCAAAATGTTCTCACGAGAAAGACCTGTGCTAGTCACAAACATCTATTGAGGTACAGTGAAAGTTTGCAATTTTCCCTGGAAGGGTTCACTGGAGGAATTCAAATTAGCCATGGCAGACACAAGCTATTTAATACCAGTTTCAAATTAATTGAAAAGGCACATTTGGCCTTGTGCCCCATCAAGGGGGCCTTGACAGTTTATACAGATGGCTCCGGGGCTTCCCACAAGTCAGTAATGACTTGGAAGGACCCCAAGATGCAGCAGTGGGAAGCTGACATCGAGGAGGTTTCAGGCTCTCCTGAAATTGCAGAATTAGCCGCTGTAGTCAGGGCTTTCAAAAAATTTCCTGAACCCTTGAACATAGTTACCGACTCAGCCTATGTGGCTGGAGTTGTATCCAGAGCAGAAAATTTGGCCCCAAAAGAGGTATCTAACCCAAATTTATTCAACTTGCTCCTACAACTCACAGAAGTCTTGTCCCACCAGGAGCAAATGTACATTTTATAATGCACATCAGATTCCACACTGACCTGCCTGGGCCGATAGCCGATGGTAACAGAAGAGCAGATGCTTTGGCTGCTCCTGTCCTCACATCGTCAGTCCCAGATACATTTGCACAAGCAAAGCTGAGTCACCAGATGTACCACCAAAATGCTTCGCTGTGGCAAGCACAAACTCTTTCCCATGGGAATTTTTCCCTTCTTCTTCCTGTGTTCTATAAACAACGATAAAGTTTAGATAATATTGAAATGGTCTCTGGAAAGATAGGCAGTTCAAGCCTGGCAAATCGGCCTAGGGGGAGGTTTTGAATTGACCCAATCTGGATGATCTGTGAAAGTCTATATAAGTTTTGGAATTAATTAAATAAAATCAGAAATTCGCCACATTCGACTCGGCTCAGTTCTTGCACTCTGCTAGTGGTTCAACAGCAACACTTCAGCCCTTGTACGGATGTTCAGACTGATCAGAGAGCAGGCCAAAGCCATCATTTCAACCTGCCCTTCCTGTTGCAAAGACCAGCTTCCATCATACTACCTAGGGGTGAATCCAAGAGGGTTGCAAAGCTGCCAAATTTGGCAGATGGATGTGACACACATTGCAGAGTTCGGGATGTGCAAATATGTGCATGTGTCAATCGCCACTTTTTCAGGAGCAATGCATGCCACCGCTCACACAGGAGAGAAGACCACAGACGTCATCAACCATCTCATGAGAGCCTTCTCCACCCTTGGGGTCCCCAAAGAGATCAAGACGGACAATGGGCCAGCATACACCTCACGGCAGTTTAAAAATTTTACTGAGAAATGGGGAGTGAGTCACTCCACAGGCATTCCTCACTCACCGACCAGCCAATCCATCGTGGAGAGGGCCCACCGGACTCTCAAATCGATTCTTGAGAGGCAGAGGGGGGGAACTGAAATTAACTCCCCTCAAGTGAGGCTATGCAAAGTGCTTTTTACCATCAATTTTCTTAATAGTTCTTTTTCAGAGCCACTTCCTCCTGTGTTCAGACACTTTGCCAATGACACCAGGGCAAAGTTGAAGGAACAACCTCCTGTCATGATTAAAGACCCTGAGTCCCATCAGATCCAAGGCCCTTTCCCACTGGTGACCTGGGGAAGAGGACACGCCTGTGTCTCGACCCCTGCAGGCCCCCGTTGGGTTCCCTCAAAATTGGTCAAACCTTACATCCCTGACCCAAAAGAAAAAAGTGTTCTTCGCAAAGAAGGACATTGTCCCAGAATGGATCATCCTGCTTACCCTGGGGTGGAAGAGTAGGAGAAAGAAAAGGTTAAATAAAGAGTCTGACATTTCTCCTGAATCACACATTTACCATTTGTGGTTCCCAGATTGCCCCTCTCCCAAGAAGATCAGCCCCTGTGGCTCTGTCCTGTCCCTAAACCACCTGCCTGTGTAATTTCAGTGTACCCCTGGGAGGGAACCAGCCAGGGGGAAGAAAAGGGAATTGTGCCTCATTTATTTACCTATGTTATTTTTTTTTCTCAGCTGCCTGACCCCCAGACACTGTCCACCTCGCAAAGAGACCCAACCCACCACGAGCCCTGACACCATGCTCGTGCTCGCAAGCTTCATAGCCGCTGTCATCACCGAAATCTTAGGCCACATTGACGAACTGCAGACACAAATGAAGGACTGGCCCAGCAAGACCTTTAAGGGTTTGGGACTCTTGGGGTGGGCAGGGTCAATTTTAAAATCAGCTGTATGGGTTTTAATAAATTTAGCCCTCGCAATTTTAATTTTCCACTCTGTTTTTGTTCTTTTCGAAAAAAGAAATGGGGAGATGTAGCAGTATGCCTGCAGGTTTTAGTGGAAGCAGCCACCACAGTCAGAGATGATTGGCATTGCATATCTCCTCTCCCCTATCCCATATTGAGTTAAAGGCTAGAATGTTCCTCTTTTTTCCATGTAGCTGAGTTTCACCATTGGTTTTCAAAATTCTGTAACTTCCCTCCTTGCATCCCCATTCCCTGGCGTCCCTGTCATTCCTGCTTCCCTCGTGTTCCAGTTGGTTCTCCTGTGTAAACCCCTCCCATCCTTCGGTCCCTCTTAACCCCTTGTACTGGGATGTTCTGGGCTCTTTGCGTTTCAAAATCCAGCTCGCTCCACCCTCCTCATCCCTTCCTGATCCCACGCTCCCTCACCGCCCTGCCACTCCTCTCAATAAAACCTGGATTCCAAGAACTAAGAGACTGCATCTCTTTTATATCGCATCGTCTCCTGCCGGCCTTCATCTCTGAGTCACTCCGCACTGCACCCGCGGGACTCACTGCCGCGCCCGGTCCAGTGCGTGTGTGGGTCGCGGCAGCTAGCCCCCTTTCTTGCGGTTTCAAGGCTTGCCGCCTGTCCCAGAGAGAGAAACTGCAGGGTTTGCTCTCAAAATGGCGGGCCCATGCCTGTCGGAGCTTCTTCTTCCCAGAATTCCCAGCCTCTTCCCGCCTTGTGTAAGCTCCACCCCTTCTCCTTGCACATCATCGCGCTCCACCCCTTTACGTCACAGGGCGGAGAAGCGTGGGAAAATCCCACCCCTAGTTCCCACATCACGTCAGACCCAGAAGTGCTGTGCCGGGGGAGGGGAAAGGGAGTGAGTGCCCGCCAGGCAGGGCCAGCTCCCTGCACGGTGTGGCCGGCCCCCTCGCCGCCTGGCAGGAAGGGCGAGGGGTGAATGAGAATGTTTCTATTAATTGTGAGCAGCCAGTGTTTAACATCAGACACTGTTAGCTGCCCAAAAGTAGTAATTGTGTTCTGAGTGCTATCTCCACAGGCAAAAAGATTCTTCCCAGTGACTCTGTTATCAGTTTACATCCCAATTAGCAGCAGGCCACACCCCACTCCAGAAGAACTGTTGCACAAGTCGGCTCCAATTCCAGCCTGTTGTCAACAAAAGGAGTCGCTGCCTGTCTCTACTGACCTGCTGCAGAAGCAATACAATGGGAAGAAACCCACCATTTGCCTGGAGAAATTTCTACCAGCTCAAAAGGACTCAGATGATTTCCTTTCTCTATTTTGGAATTCCCCTAATCACTGGTCAATCCTATGGGTTCAAACCAATAGATTTAACTGTAAAAAATTTTGTTTGTATTTAAGCAACTCCTTCATTTTTCTTCTGTAAAGAAAAAACGGGGAAATGTAGCAGTGTGTCTCTGCACTCTCCTCCCCCTTCTCCCTAGGTGGCTTGAGTTCCAGAGATTTCTCCTTTGTTCTCCTTAGCTCTGTATGGTATTGGTTCTTTTGAATTATGCATCCTGCCCTATCAGAAGTCTATTGGCGTGTACCCCTGCCCTTCTCCCCTCAGACTTTCCCGGGTTGGCTCTCCGGAGCTAACTCCTCCCCTTTTCCCTTCCCTTATAATCCCCTGCCATTGTGTGCTCGGGGTCGCAGTCTCTGGGCTTTCAGCTCCTCCACCCTTCTCCTGTTTCCCGTCCCCCTTCGCCTCCCCTGGACCCTCACCCGAAGATCCTAATAAATTCCCTGGAAGACCAAAGACTGCGTCTGCACATTTCTTCGCCCCACCTCGTTTCCCACTGGACTTCTGTCCCCGGAGCCCCACGCGGCTCCTGCGTGCTCCCCAGCTCTGGCGCTGCTCCGCCCGCAGCGCGTCTGGTGCAGCTGTTTGCCTTTCCATTGTGGCGTTGGGGCTATCAGCTGCTTTTCGGGGACACAACGCTACAGTGGCCAGACATTGAAACAATTGAAGCAATTTGGTTAGTATTTTCCTTTTCAGAATCTAGTTTTCCACTGATTAACTGTTTAACTCCTAATCTCTCAAGTGGTGAAAACATCCTAATAATGACTCATCTGTATTGACTCAGGCATGTCATAGATATATAAGTTCCAGAGTTCAGAAACCCTTTTTTTTCAATAACTATGCTGATATAAATGCATATCTGAAGGCCTACACAAACTTTAGAGTACATCCTGAAATAATGTCTTAAAATCCTCCACATTAATATCAATAAATATGAGGAAAACACTTTAAAGTGAGGAAATTGGGAAGAATTCTCAGTCTTATTACAGAAATGTTCCTACAGATGGACCTGGGCAAACTTGAAGACTACTGAAGAGAAATGGAAGGCCAAAGAGAAGCAGTGACACATTTCACTTGTTTAAAAAACGGTTCATGATGGGTCAGCACACCTCTTTTCAAAAATAATCATATTAAAGATTGAAAAGTAAAAATGCAGAGAAAAACTGAATAGCAGCATCTACAATCAGGGCTCTTAATGGAAGGTCCTGCCTTCTGCTTCTTTCAGGCAACAGTATTAGACAATAATTCCTTATAATAAACAGACTGTGATCTCTTAACTGCCAGTTGTCAAACTTCCATCAGATTTGCACTGGCTTTTTCATCTCCCACACTTACAAAGTTGATATTAGACTCAATATCACTCCCATGATTGTCATATTCACTCTGATGAGAAAGAGGGGTTTTATAGTTACCTATACTTAAATTAGGTAACTTACCTCACTTTCAATTTATTAAAACAACAGTTTTATAGTTACCTATACTTAAATTAGGTAACTTACCTCACTTTCAATTTATTAAAACAACAGTTTTAGGGTGTAAGGAGGGAAATCCCCAAAACTGATATGGGAAAGAGAAGTCAATTCAGGTATTGAAATATTTGTGTCCAGTTTTTCTCACTGTTTATACAAAAGAAGTCAGATTTTCCTTGCTCTTCTAGCAAAGTCTTCTGAAAATCTGTCTGATATTACAATGTAGAAGTGGTTTCTTAAACCTGGGACAAATAGGAACTATCGAATACAAAAGGATATTTAAGTTGAAAGATCACATTAAATTTCATAGTGAAAAAACATTAAAGTTCACTAAGACAGAACATTTTAAATAGCTTTCTCTTGGGTAAATCTTCAGTGCTATTGCTTCACCACAGCTCAGGTTTCATGGATCCTAAAGAAATCATTCTAGCTTCTTAAGTGACCTTTTACAATTAAAGTATATTACATTCCCTGTACATGTAATTTTAAATTTTATTGCGAAATTTTTATCAATTTTTACAGTTAAGAAGTGTGGATCAATAACATTTATTCAGTGTCTTGCAATATAACTAATGTGTAAAGTATATTCTAGATGTAAAATATTATGATACAAATTAGACATTTCTTTTTCTAAGGAAGATTATCAGCTAATATGGAAAAATAAGGCACAACTAGTTAAACTAAGAAACTAATAAAATTACCTGGATGTTAAAGAACAATTGTATATTTTCAAATATATGTTCTGTATCAAACATTTAGCAACCACTTACCTCATTTCTAATCTCTGTGAAGTTTATCACAATTTTATTAGTTATCTGCCTATTCAGGTATTTCTTCAGACTTAGAGAATGAGTCCCAAGTCCTTTCAAGCTCTGTCAGCCTAGACTGGACTGAAAAGGCTAGTTCATTTTGTTCTGACTACAGGCACCTTCTTTGCAGAACTGAAACCTTACAGATGTGTTCCAACAGAGATAGCTGAAAACTCTCTGAAAGATGTGTGAACAACATTACCATTTATTTCTGTACCTAATGTGAAGGGCATTGACAATTAGCATTTGCTCAAGAGCTAAGCTCTGTTTTATCTGTGATAAGAGCTTCAGCTCTGTTCTCATCCTCTAAATTAAGGAGGGAGTGTTTTACTCTATTTGAATCACTCTCCAGTCCATTCAGACTATGAGGGCTCTATTTATCAGAACATATAAGTTTATTAGTCCCTGAGAAGTTGATAACACCTTTTTTTCTTACTTGTTTAGCTGATTAACATTTGCACTAATCACATACTTGTTAAAGTTAAGTTTTTTGGTAGTTAATAACAAACCCTAACTGATACAAGAAATTTTTAAATTGAATGCATGAGAGGGGTGCTAGTGGTGTATTTTTACAGTATGCATTAATGTATTGACAAAAGTAATTTAGTGGTAAAACCACATTTTCAAAAATTGAAAAGGACCCCTCTGTGAAGCCAGTTTAACTATGATGTTTACTAAAAACGAGTCACAAGCTCACTGCAAAAACTCCTCACATTCTTTTCACATGGGGTGTTAATTTTAAATCTCATTATTAAGATATGCCCTTACTGCTCAAGCTGCAATATGTATTAAAATTTTCATATGGCTGCTATCATGTATTTCATTGTATATTGACATAAAATGGTCAGAAAAAAAGGCTAATCACCTCATTCCTCACATATTCCTGGCTGAAGGTTCTATCCAGGCAGCCCAAGGGCAATGGCTTTGGATTACAGCTTTATCAACAGCTTGTCTCAAGGAGGTAACATGAAAAGTTTTTAACCAGACATGTAGAGATATGATGTTTTTCTAAAACGAACAACCAACAACAAAATTGTATTCCAGATTTTGAAAATAAACCAAAATCTCCAGGGCAGTCTTGTCACCCGTCTTTGAGGACATGAAACCCAGAACTATTAATCAGAAACATTCCAAAAGATTTTGTTCATTATTGAGTTTTCATGCAGAGGCTCATAAAACACCTTTCAAATGAACTACAAATTTCAAAACAAGTTACAATTATACTAACTTTATCAAACTCAAGGTGAAATATCACTGTGATGTAGTTGGATTTTTCTTATAAAAGTATTTATTGTAAAGAAAGGCTATAAATGTACTCTTTTCTCAATTAGGAATTGCTGGATGACAGACAAAATGCTCCTAATATCTGCTCAACTTGAGTGCCTGTTGAAATCATTTGTTAGGACCTCCTCCTCATTTGCACTACTTAAATTATGCCAAACGCAGGTATTGGTCACAGAGAATATTTTCAATATGAACTATTTGAGTCTCTGAGTTTCAAAGGAAAGGATTTGAGATAAACTTAAATTCAATACATTGCACTCAAGTTCAAAGCAATTTCCTGAGTTGTTGTTGTTCTGGGTTTTTGGTTTTTTGTTTGTTGACTGCTGGATTTTTATCAAATTGGTTTCAAAAATTGGAAAATTAAGCTGAACAAAGGCAGCTCTATTTATGAAATTTTTCACTCAGAGAACACACACTTTTCAAGAAAAGATGATATATGGTAGCTACCCTATTTTTTTTTACTGAAGATCATTTACAAGTGTCTTGGAAAAAACAGAATTTGAAAATCAGTTCCAGCCTGTTCTTAAATAAAAAATGCAAAGAATAATTTAATCATAATTATATCCAAATAGTATCTCTAACAGAAACAGAAGACTAGTACATTTTCAGCTCTAAACCAGATAATTTTTTGTAGAATGAGCAATAATGTATTAAATGCTACAAGACCCATTCACCAAAATGCTGCAAATATACTTACATGTGTTACTAATGCTACCTGTGGTGGGTTAACTTCTGCTGGTTGCCAGTAGCCTACCAAAATACTCTCTCACTCTCCTTCCTCAGCAGAGCAGAGTGAAATTAAATGAACAAACTCATGGGTCAAGGTAAAGACTGCGAGCCTCTCTTGATACCAAAACTTTGCCACGTAAGTTTGCCACACACTATTTGGAACAATTTTAAATTGCTTTACACTCTGAAAGAATACTGAAATCTCAGCTTTAAATGCTTCCTAGGCTTTTCTGTAAGACAGTGTTAGTGATTTCTGCAAAGGGTTCAAATCCAAGCTGTTGCTCTCAGTTTTAATGTAAAGAATATATTCAGGCATAGACCTAGAAGGCAACTTCTATCAGAGCCAACAGGTTCTTCAGCAAAGCTGCAATAAGTGCTGAGGAAAAAAAGTTTTTTTTAAATGGGGCTCCCTAAGTGTCAGGGAGGATCTTTGGAAAGTACTTGCTGATGTCATGAGACTGCACACCTTTTCCCTGTGTACTATCCTATATCTTTACTGTGAGTAATACAGTTTACATGTATACCTCTTGATTATAAACAGCAGGAGTAGCTGGGGAGGTTCACTGGTTATTCTGGAGGAAAAAAATAAAAACCCTTAGCTAACCAAAAGTTAATCAAGGAGTTAAGCTTGAACAGAAGATTTCAAATTTCTGTGCATGTGAACAGCAAAAATGAGGTAAAATAGATTTGGAACTACAGTTTAAGATAGTATTTATGCTACATGAATTGGCATTTCACCCTTCCTTTCTCACAGGCCAGCAGCCTTTTTCTGCTCATGCAATCCTGTGGCAAAACTAATTGAGAATCTGATCTAAGCTAAAATTAATTGGGAAAAAAAAAAAGCAGTTTTAGCTCTGATTGGTTCCCTGATCTAGTTCAATGAGCAGCAGCACAAACATTTCTGCTAGCCCAAAGGAGGAAGCAAAGCAGGGTGAGAATAAGCTGTCAGGTGGAGAAGGAGGTCAGGACTGCTGCTTGAGGCAGCTGTGCTAGCTGACAGAGTACTTGAAACTGCAGCTGGAGGTGGTTTCGTATTTGCATTTTTTTCATCAAAACCAACTCTTCATGTTCTGCTCTTGATTAATTCTGATGTTCCCTGAGAAAGGACTACAGCATGAATCTTTACTTATAAATACTCTAAAAGTATTAGCCATTTCTGCTTGTTTGAAATGAATAACAAGGTTTATTAATTAAAACAAAAATGAGGTCACTATTATCACAGTGGGGCAATAAAAACAACAGCCCAGACCAATGCAAAAAAAGGCTAAATGAAATTATGTTCTCCATCAGTTCAGACTAACAGTGTTTATAGACTAGTTTCTAGCTTTTAGCAGCTCCTGTAATTGAATGTTGTGGAAAACTGCCTCTCCTGAAGTGCCCTATTTTTAAGGGTATTGCTGTGATATTTGAATACTTTTGCAAGCTGCTGTATGTATGTAGCTGTCTGAAATGAAAACTAGTTTTGCAGGAGTGAACCAGTATTCCGGCCTGCACTGGCTATAACTTTTAAAACGGTGATGCTTCCACATAAGACTAAGATTCAATTTATGCACCTATAAAAAGGGAAGACTCAAACAAACCAGCTTTCTGTTGGAAAAGCAGTCAGTTAAATTTACAGCTTTGTGTTCATAGAATGACTGCTGCAGAGCAGATTACATTAATTTAGAGATGAAAATCAGTAGATACACAGCAACTATTGCATTTCATTTGTACAGTTGCTGACTGGAAATGAGGTAAGGATGCAGCAAAATGTCATCTAGCTAGTATTTGCTGCCCTGCAACAAAAGATCACTTACATGGCAAAGAAATTGCCTACTTTTTCACACATTCATGGATCAAAGACACCAATTAAATACAAAGATCTTCAAATATTTATCAGGTAAGTAAACTTCATAGGTGTTGCTTGAGAAAGCAAATTGAGAAAAACAATTCCAGGTGACCAACTGATCTGATTGTTTTGAGTGATAGTATTAAACAGAAATAGCATTTGCTCGACTATGCAGCAACAGAGAGCATTTCAGCATCCTGGGCTCACAAGGCAGATGTGATGCTTTGTTATAGCTGTCAACAATTTGCTGCCTTGCAGGCTAATGGTAGTGGTTTAGGACAGCAGTGTTACAGTAATGTTCAAAGACTCGTCATTAACCATCTCATTCCGATTCTAAAATAAGATAATAATCGAACACACAGGATTGTTAAAATGTAAATAACATTGTCTTCTATTTTTGAACATTAGTGGATTTCTGCTAGAGCTTTAACTCTGCAATTGCAGCAACATAACAAAATCAGAAGTAGAATTTTCATGCAGCAGCCTCCTCAGAGAATTGTTTATACAGTTGGAGAGATTAATGCAACAAAGGAATAGTAGATATCTCTTTCTACTCTCTTTTTTGAATATGCATAGAGAAATATTCATACAAAAACATATATATACTTTTGTTTAATAACCTAAAATATTAGGTTATTAAACCTGACTGGTGGCTGACACCTGCTTGGTTTTTAATATTTTACATCTGGTTCATTAGAATAGATAAGGAAAAAAAATCATAAATAATAATAAAAATGACTAGACACTGCAAAATTCCATAAAAAGTTATATTTAACTGATTTTGTTTCTTGACTGAAAACATCAGTATCTGATTCTCCCAAATACTGATAATCAGAAACACATTTTCTGCTTCCCATCTCTGATTTTTGACAGTTATCCAGTGCATAAAATTTTCAAGAATAAAGTCACACAACTACAGAAGATCACCACATAAATTTTATATGACTAAGACAGAAAAGAATCATGTTTAAAAGGCATTTTCATACGGATCCCATATGGATTTCCCTTAAACTGTTTTTTTTACTGGGATTTTAGGTGCAACCAAAATTAGCCTTTGGAATTAGATGTTCACAAAATTACACCAAAATTTCCATAAACCCAACAAGCCTTTTTAAAAATTGTAGTGTTATATGATCCCAAACTGTGTACTAATGGTTCCATCACTAAACTTAATTACTCAGTTTTCCACAGCTAGAGCACAATACCTATTTCCCTCAGGAGAGAAACCTGAAAATGCCATTCATATAAGGTTTTTGTCTGTAGAACACTACATGTACAATAAACAAAGTGATGGGAAGGGTCATGTACAGAAAGGATGAAAGAAAACTTTGTAGTCAGTCAGTTGGCTTAAAGGGACATACTGCCATCATAGAGGTACAATTCTGTAGCATTAAACTGAACTCTTCCTATCAGAGGTGCCATAAAACTTGTAGGTGTGTGCTACCATCTGTTTCTGTCAAGGTGAATATTATATGGGAGGAAATGAGTCTTGCTAATTTGCACATACAACTTAAAAGAATCAGTAGTGTATAGGTCATTGCAGAGTATGATGCTATTTTTTTTCCTGTGTGATTAAACTGGAAGATAACAGTAATCAAGTAGCATTGATTAACTGGATGATGAAAGATTTTTTTTCAAATCCTGAAATTAAGGCCAAGAGATTTCAGTATGACATTATCTGTGATATTTGGATATTTTGTTTCTTGGATTGTTTTGGAAGAAAAGCAGAGTTTGGTAGTGAAGGGACTATAACAGGGATTGATGGAAGAGCCTGGAGGCTTGATTCTGGGATGATGGTTTATGTGAAAAGGATAGACTGGGACTGGGATGGTATAGTACTAAAGGGACTCTTTAGTGGTGAGATGTGAAAAGAATTAGAGATGAAAGTAATATATCTACTTTTTTCATGTTGAAATTTCCTATACCATCAAAGATGCCAGATGTTTGCAATGGATGTAAGCCAACACCCAGGGAAATCTTGGCTTTCAAATATGAGTTAAATTATTGATTTGCTTTTCCAAACTGGTTAAATGAAACAACGTTAGGAGGACTGAGTATTGTAGCAGTGTGTCTCTGCACTCTCCCCCCCACCTCCCTATGTGGCTTGCATTCCAGAAGTTTCTCCTTTGTTCTCCTTAGCTCTGTATGTTATTGGTTCTTTTGAATTATGTACCCTCCCCTATCAGAAGTCTATTGGTGTGTACCCCTTTTATTCTTCCCGCTGGCCCTCCCGGGTTGGCTCTCCGGAGCTAACTCCTCCCCTTTTCCCTTCCCTTATAATCCCCTGCCATTGTGTGCTCGGGGTCGCAGTCTCTGGGCTTTCAGCCCCTCCGCCCATCCCCTGTTCTCCGTCCCCTTTCGCCGCCCCTGGACCCTCACCCAAAGATCCTAATAAATTCCCTGGAAGACCACAGACTGTGTCCGTACGTTTCTTCGTTCCACCTCGTTTCCCACTGAGCTTCTGTTCCCCGAGCTCCGCACCGCTCCAGCGTGCTCCCCCGCCCCGGCGCAGCCCGGTGCGCGTCATGGCGCAGCTGACTGCCTTTCCGTGTGGCGTTGGGGCTTTCGGCTGCTTTTCGGGGATGCAACGCCACAGAGTATCTCTCCCTAAATTCTTCAGCAAAACAGATAAAGAGAAGAGGATCATTTCTTCTCATGCATTACCTAAAAGCAAGGATAGGGTCCACACTGGTAAAAAAGGCACAGTCTCCCCACCCGTTCTTTGACCTAGAACTGGAAATAGCCTGTTCTAGATCCTCTTACTCCAAGTTGTGCCAGAAATTACTAACAGATGGGGCCTTTAGATATTTTTTTTCTGAGCCAATATTTCAGGAATCCCTGATTATCTAGCAGAGACTATAATCTCTGGATTACAAACTACTGATGAGGCTTTAAAAAGGAAACATAAAAAGTTAAAATGCTGATGCCTAAAGCATGTCTATACTTTATTTTCTTGAGCTTCCAACTCCACACCAGTATTGTAGCAACGTGTTCCTGCAAAGCTCCATGAGGTTTTTTCCTTTGTTCCTCTGCTCTGTATGTTATTGGCTGTTTTTGAAATATGCACCCTGCCTTACCCGAAATCTATTGGTGTGTTCCCCTGCCTGTCTTTCCTTCAGACCTCCCGGAATAGGCTCTGAGCGAGCCAATCCCTCCCCCCTTCCCTTCCCTTATAAGCCGATGCCGGCAGGAGCCCGGGGTCTCCATCTTCGAGCCTGCCAGCCCTTACTCCCTTGCCCCGCTTTCCTCCCCCTTTCCCTTCCCTGCACCCCACCTAAGGACCCTAATAAACTTCCCTGGCAGACCTGGAGATGGCGTCCAGTATGTTTCTTTGCCTCACCTCACGTTTCCTGCTAGAATTTCTGTGGCTGGAGACTCATGCCATGCTGAGAGCGCACCCCGGGGCTGCCCGGCCCGGACTTCGTGGAGATACGCGCCGCAGGGACCTCGTTTTGTGAGGCCGCCGCCTCCTGCCGTCCCCCCGCAGTGAGGAATATCACAGTATCATCTCCTAACATCCAATGCAGAATTATTAGCCTCAATATCACAAACCGAGCAAACATTAAAGTACAACTGTGAATCATATAGCATCCTTTCTGTTAGCAATATCTTTCCTATAAATCTCTGTGAAAACTCCAATTATTAAAATAGATATCAAATTCTAGACATAGGACTTCTGTACCTCTTTGCAAAAGGAGGGCTGCAGCAATAAAGAAAAAAGAAACCTCTGAACATTGAAGTAGAAAGCAGAATGGCACAGCAGATAAACCTTCAATCTACCTCTTCAAACAGTGACTAAGCACATCTTGGTATTACACACTCACCCTTTATCTTTGCAGATAACTCAACATTCAGAGAAAAAGACAAATAACGGAGGTGAGGCTATTTCTCACTTTCTCCAAGGAAGACAGTCAGTCCAATGAAAAATTTACTCTTGGATTAGTCAGGAAGTCTTCTCCAAATTCTAGTATTTGCATTGTTATTGCTCTGCTAAAGTGGAATCAAGTCAACATGCTTACGGGTGAATCAGCTTTATAGCATAGGTTAGACATGGGAAAAAAAAATAAGGATCTGACTTTCAAGGTAATTTTTCAAGGTTATTTCTTTCAAAATTAGTTCTTTCAAGTATTTCTTTCAAGGTTACTCAAGAGCTGAAAAAAGGAAATTTGTGTTGATTCATATATCTTAGTCTTTTTACTTACTGCACACTGTATTATGTGCTGCTTCTTTTGGGAGAAGCAACACAAAATAGGGATAATTTTAGAATATTTTGATCTAATAAGGAAAAATACCAGCTGGTTCTAGTCCCATGCCTATTGCACTCCCTCTCCCATGTTTGAGTTTTTGGAGATTTTTCACATTGAACAACAAAGGATTAACATTAACATATTTGATGAGCTCATAATCATGAACACCAAGGAGGATGGCTTAGAAAGGCAGCAAGAACATTAGTGTTTGTTGGATTATTGTGCATTTACTCACATGTATATAGAAATAGCTCCTTGGGAAAAATGCAGCGACTGAATAGCTAATGTCTATCCAACTCTTAAGGTGATTCCACTGAGTAAATTCCAAACAGAAATCCAGTAACACAACTTCTGAGATGTGACATAAATCACCACTACTAGACTCTTCCAGACACACTGCAAAAAATTAAACTTCAGAACCTATAAAGGTTATCACCACAATTTACCATTTGTTACCTTGAACACATATTTTCTTTCCAAATGTACATTTTCCCCCAAGCCCTGCTTTCTTCCTGAATTTTATAATAATGCTTAGTGAAGGAAATTTTAAGATTAAATCTTTTATCTGTGATGTAATATTTTCTTGTTTATAATCCCAAATTACTTACCCAAAGTGGAAAAAGAAATAAAAAGATAAATCCAAATCAGCATACATATTTTAATTCAAAACTCATGCCATTAGTACAGACGCAGATTTTCAACATAATCTTTACCCCGAAGACATTCTTAGGATTCTACCCTCCTCTAAAGCAAAAGAAAAGCACATGCATGACATAAGACACCAATGCCTTTTTCTGTCTTGTAGCAGTGTGTCTGCAGGTTTTAGTGGAAGCAAGCAGCGTAGTCAGAGATGATTGGCACTGCACATCCCCCTTCCCCTATCCCATAGAGTTAAAAGCTGGAAAATTCTACTTTGTTTCCCTCTGGCCGAGTTTCCCCATTGGGTTTGAAGTTCCGTGCCTTCCCTCCTCGCACCCCTATTCCCCAGTTTATCTGCCAGTTCTGTATCCCTCTTGCTCCTATTGGCCCTCCTGTGTAAACCCCTCCCATCCTGCGATCCCTCTTAACCCCTGGAACGGGGACTCCTCGGGGCTCTCAGCGCCTCGGAACCCGCCGCTTCCTCCCTCCCTCATTCCGTCCCGGTCCCATCTGCCTTCTCCTCCCCGTCATCCCTACCAATAAACCCTGGATTCTGAAAGCTGAGAGACTGCATCTTCTTTAATCGCCAAGGCTCCTGTTATCCTGCCTTTGGGGAGACAGCCCGAGCTCGGGTTCCGCAGGTCCCGGATCCGCTTCGCACCCGCAGCGTGGAAGCACCCGGCGGGGACCTTCTTTTAGTGGGGTTTTCGGGGCTCCCCTGCCTTCCCAGAGCGAGAAAACCTCATGTCTGCAAGTAATTATGCAGTTAATGTGGATCTTGGATCCCTTAGATCCCTTGGATCCCTGGATCTTGATGTTTTTTAATAAATTCATTATATAGAAAAACATTGAAAATTAAAGAGATGCACTGTTTTCCCTTATAACTAGGCCTGATCTTTTTGATACGTTCCTCTTGAGCTGTGGCCTTAAGGATGTTGCTCTAAGGTGACTCCATGAGCCTTCCCCAGACCACATTTCAAATTTTCAAAGCCCAATGTCTTTGCAGGAGTTGGTACCTATTGGGAGAACTGGTGCTAAATTTTAGGAAATGGATTTCTTAATTAGTTATGGAATCAGACATGGTTAATTTACATTTCTTACTATGAGAGCTCAAAGACAAAAGGAAAACTTTCATCATACTTTTGATAATTTTTGAAGTGCAACCTCATGTCTTTAGCTGATTATGATACTGCTATCATCTGGAAAAAGTCTAGGGAAATCTGTCTCTTGGGAGGTTACAGCTTCACTTTATTGAACTAAGTCACAAACACTCAGACTTTGAATTTGCAGAAATAAACAAAATCATAAATATGTGTGAATAAGATATTATCAAAATGATACTGTAGGTTTCCAGTAGCCATTTCACAAAGTAAAACAAGGGAAGACGTATGTTTGTGTCAGTAATAAATATTCATATTTGAATACTGATATCATAAGTCCTAATTCAAATGTTCTCAATTACCTTGCACAATTTGGGATAAGACTAAAAATAAAAAACACAGAAAGAAATTAAATTTGGAGAAAAATCTAATTTGCTCAAATAGTTTGTTTCTTTTCTGCTTTAAACATGTAAAATATATTAAAGTATTAAATATTATTTAACTTCCTATTTCATTTGAGAATTCTGCAGCCAACTTTATAAAGGGCATGGGGACATAATTTGTCCAGCGAGGAGCTATCTTCACTCAGCAGGGAGTAGTAAAGGCTCAGGGACACATTTCCTGGCTGCTTGTCCAGCCTAGCTGTTGTCAAGGGAAAAACAATCTCCCTCAAATTCTTGAAGGCATATGGATATCCAAATTTGTTCCTGAACCTATGCATTCATAACCTCAGTACAGGGGACATTTCAAGGATGGAGGATTAGGAGCACAGGAAAAGCCAGATGACATGCTTCAGTGATATTTCAATGATGTATGTTCCCTGGTGATCTGAAAGGATTCAAATGTAAGTTTATTTGAATTTGTTAAAAATTGACCTTAGAAACTGAAACAAATTGCAGAACATTTCCCATTAGACTACTTCATCTTCTTATTTTTAATTATCCTGCATTTCAATAGCATTGTCTACATCCACTGCTCATGACCCTGCTATATAAAGGAAAGTGTTTGCCCTTTTACTATACATAGTGTCCCTTTAAATTCTGCTAGTTAATTCTCATGAATGTCAACATTGTGAAGTTGACCCAAAATGATTAGGGGGCTGCATTTTTTTTCTCCAAAATAAATGGGTTATACCTAGGATAACAGAAAATCACATGGATATGAAAAAGAAGCAACAAAAATTATTACTTTACTCTCTTGTTCCTTAAAAAAGTTTTGTTTAATTTGCTAGTAATTCTTTTTTCTTAATAATGTTCATGTTAATTTTGAAAACAGAAGGTATTTCACATTTATTTGCAAACAAGATGTCTAATGATCAGCTGAATTTGGCCTCAGGCAAGCACTCTAAAATGTATTGCAGTCTTAAAACCCATTCAAGGTGTTCCTTAAGTTTTTGATTAGATTATGATTTGATCTTTTGTGCATGAATCAAGATTTCTTGGGAAAAAAATCAAGTATACACTGTTTACCATCATGAACTTAATTTAGAATTCAAAATCTTCACATCAGCCACCAGATACATAACTACACAGTGATTACTTGTGACAGAGCTAAGAAAACATTCCCAGTTTTAAAATACTGATAGGACCTCATATAACAACTATTCCTCCCTACCTAATACAGAAGGCTCAGGGTTGGATTTCTTTTAAAGACTTGAAATTGAGCACAAATACTGTTTATGGAAATATCTTCATCAATGACATGGACAGTGAGATTGAGTGCACCCTCAGCAATTTTGCAGACAACACAAAGCCGAGCACTGCAGTTGACACAAGATGAACCCCTTGCCATCCGAGGGAACATGGACAAACTTGAGAAGTGGGCCCAGGAGATCATTGTGAAGTTCAACTAGTCTAAATACAAGGCTCTGCAGCTGAGTCAGAGCAATCTCAGACATGAGCAGAGACTGAGACAAGAACTCAAAGAGAGCAGGAGAAGGGCTGATGGGTTCTAGTGGATGGAAAGCTGAGCATGAGCCAACAGTGTGCACTTGCAGCCCAGTAGTATCCTGGCTGCATCCAAAGCAGCATGACCAGCAGGTTGAAGGAGGCGATTCTGTCCCTCAGCTGCGATCTTGGGAGACCCCATCTGGAATACTACATACAGGTCTGGGATCCTCAACTTAAGGACATGGACCTGATGGACTGAGTCCAAAGGAGGGCCATGAAGATGAGCTGAGGGCTGGAGCACTCCTGTGAAAACAGGCTGAGAGATTTGGGGTTGTTCAGCCTGGAGAAGAGAAGCCTCTGGGAAGACCTCATTGCAGCCTTCCAGTACCTAAAGAGTGCTTTTAGGAAAAAGGAGAGCATCTGTTCGCACAGCCTGATAATGATAGGACAAAGCAGAACAGTTTTAAAATAAAAGAGAAGATATTTAGACTAGATGTAAAGAACAAATTATTCAGTGTGGTGAGGCACTGGAACAGGTTGCCCAGAGAAGGTGTGGATGCCCCATTCCTGGAAGCGTTCAAGGCCAGGTTGGATTGGGCCTCAAGCAACTTGCTTTAGGGAATGAAATTCCTCACCATGGTGGGGGGTTGGAACTAGATGGTTTTTAAGGTTCTTTTCAACCCAAATCATTATATGATTACATGAAAGGGAACTAATATGAAAATTAAGGGGAGCTTATTTTATTTTCAGGGTAGGACAGCCGTATTGTTCTCAAACTGTACACGTATTTTGGAAGTATAAGATGAATACATAGACCCCCAAAAAATCCCCTACAACAATAGTAACAGCATCAACAAACTAAAAATGCATTGTTGTGAGTTGGGGGACTTTTCTTCTTTCAACATCACCCTTTAACTTCATACACACAGAGGGTAGGAAAAACACCCTGTTAAAAGTCCAGCGTATGTAGATTTTTAATATGGTGGAGTTTGCTCTCCAGAAAGTGGAAATCATTAAGATGATCTGCATAGTTCCCAGATGAGTTAATAAAGATGCAATCTCATTAAGTCACAGTTCTTGCATCTTGTCTTCTTTCATGTCTGGGACAAAACCTAGTTCTTCAACACTTTTTACGCTCCACTGAATAGAAAGAGTTCCATTACATTTTAATGGCTACTTTCTGCTGCCTTTACCTTTGAGTCTTTGTAAATCTGTGTCATTCCTCTTTTACCGAGCCAGCCAAAAACTATGTACTTTGTAATGAAAGATGTGCTCTTCGAGTGCTTTCACAAGAACACCATCCTCTGTATCATGGTGGTGTGCTAGGGCACAGTTGTGGGCAAGATGGAGCATAGCCATACTGATTCCAGTGTCCTTGCTACCCAGGGGTTGCTTTCACAGTGCTAAAGAGATGAAAGAGGCAATCAAGAAAGAGATTCTATTTCACTTTCTAGTGAGGGAACATTCAGTTTGTTTTTGTGCAGTGTGGTTCTGATGGCTGCTGACACATGAAGAGAGACCTTGAAGCAAGTCCACATCCTCTTATAAAATGTAACAAAGGCCACAAGGCTGACTCACTTTTTTCTTGCCATCTGACTTCATTCCACAGGCATTCTAAGTAAAGCACCTCATAAGAACAAAATTTATTACGAAGTAGAACTAAGCCAGGAGGGAAAATTCTTCATAAAAGAGGAGGTAGGGGAACTTGGCAAGGATATACACAGCTGAATTTTTGTCTCACTTGCTTAATAGTATAAACAACTTTTGTTGGTTAGCTTTGTATGTGACCATTCAGGAAACCCTCTATATAGACAAAGTATCTTAACCATTTCCTCTGTGTGTAAAATGTAATTCGTCACCCTGCACTGCCTTGGCAGCAGCCTTGTAAAGAACTCACTGAATTAATGAATATTTCATAAAGATGTGATTTATTAGCATTCCTCCCCCTCAGCTTTGAAAAAGATCCATCCTTCAAAAGCTGAGTGCACAAAAGGTATCTGCAGGTATGGAAAGGAGACTGAAACCCCTGAAGACAAAACCAGGATTTCTTAATAACCTCTGGGCTCTATAGACTTAAGAAGAGATATTTAGTCAATCTTGTATTAATATTTTAGATGGTAAAGAAATGCAGTACTAAGATATTATATTGAATTTGGCTGTCAGAACCATGAGCTATCACAACAAAAAAAAATTATTACCAACTCAGAATCTTTCAGTTTCATATATTTTGATGAACATATAAAAAAATAGGTCATAGCATAGTGCAAATACCTTTAGGTCTTCTGAGCTACCCAGATTTTCATACTGCTACAGAGTACTTTGCTTCCAGAACCCACCAGCAAATTCACATTATGAAGTTGTATTGTCATGGTTTTTTTCGACAGGACATTGCCAGGAGGACGCACGAAAAGAGGGCAACCAGGCTCCAAGCTTAAAGTTGCAAAAAGTGTTTAATTACCTAACAGAGTTGGAGGATAAATGCAGGCAAAAATAAACTTTTCATACAGTTTTGGTTCACTCCCCCCTCCCTCTTACGAACCTGTAGTATTCACCCCCTTTCCTCCTTTACAGTCAACAAGCCGGGTGGTGGGGGCAGGGTGTGGGGTCTCTTTTCAGTCCACAGAGCAGATTCTCAAATTTACTCATCACCACAATTCTTCTACTACAAATACTCTTTATCTCTACTTATTTCTCTCTCTCTCCAGACAGTTTTCCTTTCTGCTCTCACCCCCACCCTCTTAAGAAGCAGTCTCTGCACTCACCCTCCCCCCCTTTTCCCTCTTTCCAAACCAGCAACACAGACAGGGGGCAGGTTGAGGGGTCCTCTGGTCAGTCCAATCAGGAAAAGAGGTTCTCTACTTAGCCAGGGGGTCCTTCCCACGAGAGACAGTCCTTTGAGAACTTCTTTGGCGTGGGTCCAATCTCACGAGCAACATCCCGCCCGAAATTCTGCTGCAACATGAGTCTTTTTGTCCATAGGGTGCTGTGCAGACTCTCTCAAGCCGAGGCCAGGCTGCTTCCATACCAGGAGCAAGGCCTTTCTCTCCTTTGGAAGGCCTTTGCAGTTTTAACTCTTAGATGAGACTCCCACTGGTTCACAGTCTTTTCCAGGCATCCACCTGCTCTTCTGGCGTGGGCTGTGGGTGATTTTCTGCACTCCTGTGGACTCCATGGGCTGCAGGGGGACCTCCTGCCCCCCCATGGCCTTCACTGTGGCTAGCAGAGGGTTTTCAGCTCCAGCACTGGGAGCTCCTCCTCCCCCACCTTCTTCACTGACCTTGGCATCTCCATGCTGTTCTCCCTCTACATATTTTCACCACCACCTCCTCCTCCTCCAACTACAAAGAAGTGAAAGAAGTGCGTGCCTGCTTTGTTTTGAATTTTTCTTAAATATGTTTTCACAGAGGCGTAACTAGCACCTCCAATTGGCCCAAACTTGGCCGGCAGCATGTCCATCACCTTCAGAGCCATCAGAGATTGGCTCTGCTGGACTTGATGTAAAAACTTCCAGAACTTGCACTCAGGACACACAGGAGCCATCTTTGTGCCACACCCCACCCCTCAGACACCTCCCCAGACCTACTACAACAGCTTCTGAGGGGTCCAAATTTCTCCTAGATGTTAAAAACACTTCACTGATGTTTTGGGCCAATCAAAACCACCACATGTATGTACCTGTGCTTTTATCCTCACCACTACTGTCCTTGGAAACTAATACAATAACTACTATGACAACAAGCATTCTTTTCTATGATTGCAAATATTTATTGTTTTCAAGTAATATGTATAGCCCTGTTTCTAATACATAAACATTCGTTTTCTGAGAATTTGCATATTCTGACAGAAGTTGCAATACAGACACAAACTAAAAAGTCAAATGCGATTGTGATATCTCAAACAGCTAGAGCTATCTATCAGTGGCAAAAAGATATTTCTTTAAATATGCATTTTTAAAAAATTAAATATTTAAATATTTATTTAATTTTTTTGAACAGACATCCCTTATTTGCAGTGCTAGTGCAATCCCAGTATTAATTGTCCTCTGTGTGTTTCATCCACAACACCTGTTGCACTCACACAATTATTACAGCTGGATTACTAAGCTCTTATCTTCAGCTGTAGGACTTTATGCTTTCAAGTCAGGAATCCTCTTATGCTGTGAAGATGCCAAATGCTGTATAATGTCAGACCATGGCAAAACAACACAGAACTACTTCACAACAAGAATAATCCATTATGGTTTGTGTTTAAATCTCCTTGACTAAAACTTTCTTGTGACTCTTTCTTTAATAGAAGATGAATAGCTCCAATGCATAGCTATGGGACGAGAGGTCAAAGGGGAAGATGCATGCATGTGGCAAATTATAAGGACAGAGTGATTTTCCCGGGTGATAGATGATAATTTTTGCAGTGATTTTTTAAAAAATCTATCTTAATTAGTTAATTTAAATTTTTTTAGTGGAAAAAGTACCCACTGTGGGACACAAATATGTATGAGGGAAAAGAGGCTTAAGTTACAGGAATAACATTACAAACAGGAAAAAGAAAACTAAAGAACACCTGAGACATATTCAAACATAATATTATATTCATGAGACAAGGACTGCATGAACTTAACATCTGTATAGAAATAATTGCTGCAGTTTGTTTCAGAACCCAGAAAAGTCTTCTCACTTACCAAGCTATGAATCTAAGCCCAAAATATTAAGGGAAGATATGGAGATATACTTCCTAGAAGTTTATTCTTGCACAGGAGCATTCATCTGGGAAAAATATATCTATAATCCATCAAGAGTGTGTATGAGATATCATGCATAGTTCAGATAAAGCTTATAAAATGCTCAATCAAATATTGGTATGATAGGCATAGAGAAATGAAAAACTATTTCCTATTATCAGAAGTTAATGTTCTTAGACATGTCAGGAGGAAAACAAGAGATGTTCTTGACACTGCTGTCATCCACTTCTAGGAGCCATTCCCTGGGGTCTTGCTGCATTTTGTTTGTTTATTCCATGATCACCTTTATATCTATGATCAAACAAAAGAGGTACAACTGTGGCTGTGGTCATGTTATATTTGCTCTGCAGACACAATCCTTCTCCTAATGGAGAGGTAGAAACAGTGTCAAGATTTATATTTCATCAGTTATCAAAGTTAGAGAAACATAATGTCAGATAAATTTTTAAGGATCTATGGAACTAAATGGGATAAAACAAATAGTTAGACTAAGAGAGTCACATGAACACTTTTGAAGCAGAAAGTGATTAAGTTACAATTTCACAGTACTTGTGCTCCCTAGATAACCTGGCATGCAATCTGATTTAATCACTTATCTAAATGGAAAAAAAAAAATTGGATGGTATTAGAGATTTTGGAGAGACTAGGACTGAACAGGAGGCTGAAGCAAGCATTTATATACTCAGTGGGTCAATACTAATTTATCTTATATGATGATGAGTTTATAGAGCTTTACCTTGTCAAGGAATTTATAATAAAAACTTAGGTAAACACTCAGGGCTTGAAGTCCAACTTCTTAGTTCTTGTTAAATATCAGCAGTTTCAGAATTGTTGGGTGTCCCGGTTTAGTGATAAAATTCTCTAGGTAAGGAGAGCTCTGAACAAACGCCCCCGCCCCCACCCACAACAGAATTTCTTAGATGGAAGTGAAGAAAAAACTATTTATTTAACAAAACCATGCAGAGTGCCCTGCAAGGCACAGGGGGAAGGGGAGAACAGGGTAAAAGGAGTAACTAAACCTGAATAAAAAGCTGGTAATCTTAGTGTCCTTTTCCTTCAGATGTACTTTCTCCTCTTCGGGCCCCCTTGGGGGCTGGGCGGAGTTGCCCAGAAGCTCTGCTGTCCTCCAAGCCCTTTTGGGTTTTGGGGGTGACGAAGCAGATCGAAGAAAAGGGTCCAAACGAAGAAAAAATGATGAAAAAAGAAAACAGAAACAGAGCTGGCCACCCCAACAGCTGTCGCAGTGCGCCGTCTCCCCAGAGAGAGAGGGTCCTCCCCCTTCCTCCCCCCGCAGCGAGGCTTGGGGAAAAAGTTTTCAAAACCATCCGCTCTTCTCTCTGCGGTTGGGTATAGTTAAAGTCACAGGACCACATTTTTTTTTTTTTTAGCATATAAGCTAATGATGGGGAATACTGAATTATCATAACATCACTCCAAGACATTGGGAAAAATCTATTGAAGTGGTGAAAAAGGTTAATAACTGTCGCTGTTGAGCCGCTAGCTGAGAAAAGGACCCGGATTCTCAGTGTGGCAAGAAAAGAGCGCTTTATTATTTTGATTCCAACTTATATAGATTTTTCAGAGGTCACCCAGATTGGTCAGTCAGAAACCTCCTCCTAGGCCTGATTGGCCAGGCCTGAACTGTCCAAATCTTGAGACACTGTTTTTAATAACATCCAAACTTTATCTTTGTTTATAAAACACAGGAGAAAATTCTCATGGGAAAGACCTGTGCTAGCCACAAATAACATCACTAACAAAGTAAAAAAAAACCCTTTTGTAACAAGGTCACACCAACGATTGTGCATGTGAGTAGGTTAAAATCCTATCACAGCAGGGAGGGGGTTGTTATCTTCAGATACAGCAGGGAGAAGGGAATTCAAACTGAGCACAAGATAAAAGGAAAAGTTTGAAGGATCAGTTCTAACTGATTTTGTGATTTTTGGCATCATAACCAAAGACTGTTACAGAGTCAAACGAGGAAGTTTTTCAGTCTTTTGTGAAGTGGATACCTAAGCAAGAAAATATCAGAGTAGGAATTTGTAACTAAATCTTTGTAACTGTCAGATATAATTCAGGTGCAAAACTCTGTGTGAATACTGTGAGGAAATAGCAAAATGAGGTGGCATGGAAATCTCTGGACAGCCAACATGTCACTCTCATCAATGTATTTCTTTTTTGTATGGACCACCAGATTACATAGAAAAAATAATGCCTGCACAGTGGATTTAAGTGGAAAGCCCTCTTCCCACAGAGGAAAACCAAAATCTGTTCTCATCACTGATGAGAGACAAGATCATGCCAAAAGGCTGACTAGTCCTTCAACTGTATATTGAGGCAGGTCAGCTAAATGCTGGCTGGATTACGCAGTAATGACAAAATCATGTTTCTGGCAAGCCCACCTTCTGAAATTGGAAACAAAAAAAAGTAAGCCTAGAATTATTTGGGGAACTTGCATACAGACTTCACACTATTCAAACCATTCTAATATAGTTAAAAAATAACTTGGGAGTTAAAGGAAGAAATATATCTGAATCCCTTAAATGTGGAGGCCTTTATAGACTGACACAGATGCCTAAAATCAGTCTTTCACAGACCTTTCAGATATTACAGAAGCCTTGTGGAAAATTTCAATGACTTTGTTCTATTACTGCACTGTGTAAAAAACAGAAGGCTAACGAGGTAACTGGTTGAAATTTTCAGAGAGGCTTGAAGTAGATAAAGGCATTCTTGTCTTAATCTTTCTTGTCCCATCTTTACTGTCCCAAATACTGAAAAAATATTTGAGCATATCTCCAATATTTGAGATGCACATAGGAAATCTGGAAAAGATGGAGAAGGAAAACAATCATTGCCTTCTTAGTCTTCTCAAGAAAAAAAGTAAGAAAATTTTTCCATTATAGAGAAATTATACTCTAGCAGCAAAACCATTATCTGATCGATTGTAAATGTAGGCATCTCTCATACTAGTCCCCTTTAATCTGGTTTGACAGAATGAAAGGAACATATTCTAAATTGCTGTAATAGAGCTTTCTGCTTCAGGAATTTAATATGAGAGTTGTTCATATCAAAGACAAAATGTGCATATCAAAGTATTAGATTTTTTTTGTCACTTTCCAAAACAGTAAATGAGATGTTTACATTTAAATTATGCCAATAGATTTTTTCTTTTCTTTCTGCCTTAACATTTGGCTTGTGTCAAGAGACACTTCAGGATAGTTGGCAAATATCAAAGCACTCTAGTCCCCACCTGTGTCATTTTTAAAATAGTTATATTAGACCATTTAACACTTTTCAATTTCTTGTATAGGTCTCAAGGCTACAGAAAGGGCAAGGAGAATAGGAGGGGGAAAACTTTAAAAAACTGTAGAGGTTTTCACAGAAACTCTTAATGTTTGAGTACACTGCTGTGATAGAAGCATTTCCTAATGTCTCACACTAGCCACAGAATCACTAATAAAGCAATCAGAAAGGGAAGACTGTATGAACTTTGGGAGTCTGTACCAATTCATTATAAAGACAAAATATATTTGTATTTAATAATTAAAACATTACTTTTACACTAGCAAAAAGGACCAATTGCCTCAGTTATTACCATAAAAGTTATTCCCAAACACATCTCAAAGATATCAGATAGTACTGCCTAGACAGAGGATGTATTTTTCTTTCTGATTTTTTTTCACTCTGCAGTTACTACAGTTACTATATGTGAGTTTTATTGCCATATTATGAGTAACCACACAGATATGGGGGTGTTTTGTGACTTCATAGGTTTATCACAGTACAAATGTTAGGACTGGTGCTTTATGATGCTACAGAGTGTTTACTAGGGGGACTTTTATGGGCTTGAGGGGTTTGATTCTTCTTGGGGGGCATTGTCTACCTAATGCTAGGAGAGTGACTAAGCTGGAGCGTAAAAAAACTCAAAAGAATCCTGGGAAGAAGAATGCTTCAGATGTGTTGAATAGAATTATTCAATATTATTATTGAATATAATATTATTATTATATAACCTTTTTGGACTGTTGGTGTGTGGCAGCCTTGGAATGTGTTTTATTGCATGATGTTTCATTATTATTGCAGTATGACTAGGATTGTGAAAGGAGGGCTAGAGTCAGGAGTCATGTGGAAATGTAGTGAAACCATACAGTTAATCCTGAAGTAGTGAGTAGAGCAGTGGCTGCCCTGAAGATTGGTCAGGGGCTTGGGTCAACCATGTGTTAGGAATGTACTTGAGAGGCCATCAGATATTTTTAAATATTTTCTTATAGGTATAAGTTTAATAAGAGAAAAAAGATGTAAATTGGGATTCTGGCCACTGCTACTTCTAGAAGAGTTAGTAGGAGCAGGATTGATACAGTTGCCCTGTTGATGCCTGATGGGTTTTTGTATTTTTTATTTTACTTTTATACTCTCTTTATATATATCCTTTATATATAACCTTTTACCCTTCCCCGTTCCTGTACTTTTTACTCCCTGTATCTTAACCCTACATGTCTATCACCCTAGTACCCCTTGCCCTGCTCAGAATCCTTTGGGGAAGACAAAACATACCCACAATCTCAAAAGCATGACGCACAACCTTGAACAGGGCCCCCATCACTGAGACATGTTTTTGTAAACTAAGTAGTAATCTTTTGGGGGGAGGTAATTTTAATAAGGGGGCAATTACTTCATTTGTTAGACTTCTTATTGGAGACTTTTAGATAGGTATTCCAATCTAGGCTGTCCATAAATTGTATACGGGGATATCATCGGGGCTTGCTTGTTCGTCGGTGCGCATCTGGGATCCTATTAAACCAAGGTAAAACCCCTTTCCTAAACTGTGTGTCTGCGTCTAAAAATTTTACTAGCGATTTAAGACATCAGTTCTGGCGAGCCAGCCAGGAGAAGAAGGAACCCCGGGTTCTGATTTTGGACCGAGAAACACCCCGCTGTATCCCCCCCACTTGCCGGCACTAGGGGGAGGGAGGCGGCGATTCAGGATCGAAATCCGGGAGTTTTCCAAAGACCAGAAACACAGCTGGAGAGGTAAGATCAAAGGGGTTGTTTTATGGTTTTATAGATAGCTAGCTAGCATTTGGGAGATCTCCAAGGGTGGGAGCGTGGCCAGGGGGCCATAAAAAGGGGGATTTTTTAACCGCTCCGCTCCCACAGGGTGGGGGGATTGTGAGGAGAGGGGGACGCCCTTCGCTAATACTCACAGGGAGCCGCATAGGGCTCACAGGGGGGCTGTGGCTCAGAGGGGGCTGCGGCCCACAGGTTGGGGTGTGGGTTCAACTACTGAAGTTCGAATCCCGCCAGGGTTTCTAAGCTGAGCACGCGTGGTTTTCTGGCTTGTTTTCTTTGCTCTGCTGGTTCTGTGCTAATCTATAGGTTAGGAACTTTTTCCTACTGTTTCTTTCTGTTTATAAAGTAAGATATGGGTGGTGTGCTATCTACCAACCCAAAAATCCCGCAGGATTCCCCGCTGGGTTTGATTTTGGAAAACTGGAATCTGCTGACAGTACGAAGCATTGATTTACATTCTGGTGAATTAACCAGACTTTCACTGTGGGTGTGGCCTGTGTTGAACCTGGAAGGGGGGAGTAAATGGCCTCGGTTGGGCAGTTTAGATAATGAACTTATTACAAAGTTACTCGTAGAACTCCGAGTTCAGAGAAGGTTTAAGGAGTTAAGATATGCAGAATTGTTTTCTATATTTCTAAATCGAGAAGAAGCGTATAAGCAAATGAAAGAGAACCGCTTTGAGATGGCTTTACAAAAATTAGAAAAGAAAAAGATAGACAGAAACAGCCCCCGACGAAAGATGAGGAGATAGACATGACAGACACAGACTTGGTGGCACCAGATTTACGAAGGGGGGCATTACACCAGCCATAACACGGGCCGGTGCCCCCTCTCCTCCCCCCTCTTCCTCCTCCTCCCTCCTCCCCCACTGCCATTCTGGCCATCTGCCCCCCCACTTCACCTACTTGATACAGCACGGGGAAAAGAGGAGGTGTGGCCGCCTCCTCCCCCACTGCCACCATCCCCTGACCGGTCTGATGACGAGGATGAAGGCGGGAGCAGGGGCGGAGACAGGGGTGGAGTCAGAGGTGGAAGCAGGGGCAGAGGCAAAGGGAGGGACCGGGGCGGAGGGAAGGGCGGAACCGGGGCGGACCGGGACGGAGAGAGAAGCACGTCTACCGCTGGCCCCTCCCAGACTGGGGAAAGGGGGGCGGCGGGCGGCACCCTCTCCACAGCTCCACTAGAGCTGAGAGGGAAAAAATCCAAATCAAGCGTGAGTCAGACGAATCCAGTGTAGATGTAGATAGCTCGGAAGAGGAAGGGGAAACCGAGGCTGAAGCTGCAGGCAGCGAACCTGCTGGGAAGAAAAGGGGGAAAATAGCCCGGGAAGCTATCGGGGCTGCCAGTCCGGTAGCAAAACGTACTAGGTCTAAGAGAGATGAATCAAGGAAGGAGGAACCTGTCCTAGAAGTACCTCTAAGGCAGGCTGTCGGGAATCAAGGGATGGTTTATATCAAAACTCCTTTCTCCCTCGGAGAACTCCGACAATTGAAAGAATCAGTTGGAACATACAGAGACAATCCAGAGAAAGTGGCCATGCGGTTTGAATTAGCTATCAAGGCACAAAACCCAGATTGGAGTGACCTGAATGTAATGTTAGATGAAGTACTGGATAGTACAGAAAAGGAGATGGTTATCAAGGCTGCTGTAAATGCTGTGGAAACTCAAATCGCAGCTGGAACCATTCAAGGACCTGTTGGTAATATTTTTCCTTTGATAGACCCAGGTTGGGATCCCAATGTGCCAGAGGAAATGGCCAAATTAAAACAGTATCAAAAGTGGATAGTTATTGAACTAAAATGTGCTATTCCTAAAGCAATTAATTGGGCCAAAATATATGAAATTAGGCAAGGTCAAAATGAGACCCCCACAGATTTCCTGAACAGGCTCAAAGAGGCTGCACGGAAGTACACAAACTTGGACTTGGATTCCCCAATGCAGCAATCTAATTTAGCCTACATATTTGTAGGCCAATCTACACCTGATATAAGGAAAAAGCTGCAAAAATTGGATGAGTATGATCTAAATAAGTTGTTGAATGTAGCCTGGAAAGTATATCAAAATAGGGATTCAACAGATAAGGATACTGGTAAACCCCACTACAAGAAGAAACAGGGTCAGGGGAAAAGAAAGAGTCCACCTCACCCTCCTCTAGCCAAGGACCAGTGTGCCATCTGCAAGAAGAAGGGACACTGGAAGAATGAGTGTCCAATGCGGGTGAAGGAGACGCCCACATCTTCTCAATTAGCTGTGAATGGGAATTGACGGGGACCAAAGGCATTATCCACCCCAGCGGAGCCTTCGGTTATAATTAAGCTGGGGAAAGATGATGTTGAATTTTTGGTTGATACGGGGGCAACATATTCTGTGTTAAATACTTTAAAGGGGAAACTGAGTCAAGATACTGTAGATGTAATTGGTGCCACGGGGGTAAGTGAAACAAGGCCTTTCTTTCAACCTTTGAGATTTAAACTGGGGAAACATTGGGTGACTCATCAATTTTTATATATGCCAAATTCTCCAAAACCATTGTTAGGCAGAGATTTATTGGAAAAATTGGATGCAGAAATGAAATTTTCCAAAGAAGAGAGAGTGAAAGTTATAATTCCTGAATCTAAATTTGTCGAAGCAGCTACTATTCTTATCCAGGAATGTTGTGGAGAAATTCCTAAAGAAGTTGAGGATGCGGTTATTCCAATAGTATGGTATGGGCCAGTGATTTTCCTGGGAGATCCAAAAGAGCTGAACCTGTGAGTATTGCACTCAAAGCGGGAGCAACACCGGTAAGGCAGAAACAATACCCTCTGAAATTAGAAAGTCGTAGGGGACTGGCACCTGTAATTGAGAAATTTCTCAAATTCGGGTTGCTAGTGGAATGTGAGTCCAAATACAACACACCCATCCTGCCAGTAAAGAAAGCTGATGGTAAGAGTTACAGGCTAGTGCAGGATTTGAGGGCAATCAACAGAATTACAGAGGACATACATTCAGTTGTACCAAATCCCTACACCTTTCTGACCACACTAACAAATGAATTAGGGTAGTTCTCAGTCTTAGATCTCAAAGATGCCTTTTTCTCTATTCCAATCCACAAAGATAGCCAAGAGCTTTTTGCTTTTGAGTGGGAAAATCCTGAGACAGGAAGAAAGACTCAACTAACTTAGACAGTGCTACCCCAGGGGTTCAAGAACAGCCCAACAATATTTGGACACCAGCTATCAAAGGAACTGGAGGACTGGAAAAAACAAGAACCAAAAGGAGAAATCCTTCAATATGTTGATGACATCCTGATCGCAGCAAAAACACGAGATGACTGCATCCAACTCACTGTAAGTCTTTTAAATTTTTTGGGCATGGGCAGATACCGAGTCTCAAAAGAAAAGGCACAGGTTGCCAAAGAAACTGTAGTATACCTGGGGCTGGAAATCTTCCGTGGTCATCGATAACTTAGCAGAGAACGGAAAGAAGCTATCTGTCAGCTTCCAGAGCCCCGCACGGTGAGAGAGATTCAAGCTTTCCTCGGCATGGTAGGTTGGTGTCGACTTTGGGTGGCAAAGTATGGAATACTAGTAAAGCCTCTGTATGAAACCCTAAAGACAGCTGAAAAGGGAACCATTAACTGGACAGAGAAAGTGAAAGCTGCCTTTAAACAATTAAAACATTCCTTGATGTCTGCTCCAGCTTTAGGGCTGCCAGATTTAACGAAGCCCTTCGAACTGTTCACATACGAGCGGCAGAATGTAGCTCTTGGGGTGCTAGCACAATATCTTGGGGATCAGCGAAGAGCTGTGGCCTATTTTTCAAAACAGCTAGACAATGTTAGCCAAGGGTGGCCAGGGTGTCTGAAAGCCATGGCAGCAACTGTCATCCTAATCCAGGAAGCTCGGAAATTCACCCTTGGGCAGCACATTGTCGTGTATGTACCCCACGCCGTGATTTCTGTGCTGGAGCAAAAGGGGGGACACTGGTTATCCCCTAGCAGAATGCTTAAATACCAGGCTGTATTGTTGGAACAGGACGATGTCACTCTAAAAACAACATCTGTTGTAAACCCCGCAATGTTTTTGTCATCCACACTGCTCGATAACGTACCTGAGCATGACTGTTTGCAGACAATAGAAGAAACCTACTCCAGTAGACCAGACCTGAAGGATGTGCCTCTGGAGAATCCAGATTGGGAACTTTTTACTGATGGAAACAGTTTCATATGGAACGGTAAGCGTATGACAGGCTATGCAGTGACCACCACAGATGAAGTAATTGAGGCAAAAGCCTTACCTTCAGATGTATCATCACAGAAAGCTGAACTGATTGCACTGACCAGAGCTCTAGAACTGAGTGAGGAGAAGAAGGTAAATATATGGACTGATTCCAAATATGCATTCAGTGTTGTTCATGCCCATGGAGCTATTTAGAAAGAATGTGGCCTGCTGACTGCTCAAGGTAATGGCATTAAACATGCCAAACAAATCCTAGCACTCCTGCAGAGCATCTGGAAACCTACAGAAGTAGCTGTCATGCACTGCAAAAGTCATCAAAAGGGGAAGACAACTCCTGAAGTGGGAAATCGCTTTGCTGATGAAATGGCTAGAGGGATAGCAGAAAAAGGCATTTTTGCAATAGTGCCACAGAAAGAAGTAGATCTGACAGGGTTTGCTCCAAAATATGATCAGAGTGACCAAAAGTTAATTAAATCTTTTAAGGCTGAAATTAAAGAGGGTGGGTGGGCTGTTACACCTATAGGCCAGGTTGTAGTCCCACCCCCGATCCTTCAAGAAATAGTGCAAAGAGAACATGAGAGTACACACTGGGGAACAGAAAACCTTTTAAAACATCAAAAAAAAGTAGTGATAGGGAGAGGAATGACTGACATCGTGCAGTCTGTAACAAGCAAGTGTGAAACCTGCTGCAAAAACAACCCTGACACAACTAAAAGAGTAGTGTTAGGAGTGACCAAGACAGGGCATCTCCCGGGAGATTACTGGCATATAGATTTTGCTGAAATGCCACGGAGGGAAGGTTTCAAATATGTATTGGTATTGGTTGATACATTCAGTGGATGGCCTGAAGCTTATCCCTGTCGCACCAATGCAGCAAAAGAGGTAGTAAAAGCCTTGCTCAATCATATAATTCCAAGATTTGGGGTTCCCTTGGGGATGTCATCAGATAGGGGACCACATTTTATTGCAACAGTGGTCGGGGAAGTTAGCAAGATCCTGGGACTTACTTGGGACCTGCATACTCCATACAGGCCCCAAGCAAGTGGCAAGGTTGAACGTATGAATGGAGCCCTCAAAACCCAGATTGGTAAGATTTGTCAAGAAACATCTATGACATGGGTTCAGGCTTTGCCTATAGCCTTACTGAGGGTCCGCATACAACCAAGGCGGAGGGACAATATAAGTCCCTATGAAATTCTATATGTCAGACCATATCAAGTTCCACACATTCCAAGTGAAATTCACATGAGGGGAAAAATTGATTTGCAGAAATACTTAATGGCTTTGAGTTCCACTTTGCAGAAGCTCCAGAGATTCGTTGTCCTGTCCAAGCCTATAGGATTGGACATCCCTGCCCACCCGTTTCAGCCTGGAGACTGGGTCTACATCAAGTGGTGGGACAGTGACCCCTTGCAACCCAAGTGGAAGGGACCATTCCAAGTCTTGCTGACCACCCTCACTGCTGTCAAGGTTGCTGGAAAAAGACCGTGGATCCACTATTCCAGAGTGAAGAAAGCTTCTGCTCCTGAGACTACCGAGAAAACAGAGACTGATACAAATCAAGATGATGGTTAAATTGTTCCTTACATGTATGCTGTTTTTCCAACTGGTAACCATGACTCAGGGCTCAGCCCAGGAGTTGCACAATACTGTGATGCAAAATGTATCCAAAGCTCTTAATATGAGCAATTGCTGGATCTGTACTCAATTACCACCTCTAAATGGGAAAGGGAAATGGTCATTGATTGGTATTGCAATGGAAGAGGAACATACAGAAAGGTGGCAACGGATCGGGCCCAATACCACCTTGCTGCCTCCTATACCCCTGAGCGGCCTGATGGAACGTGGGAACTATACAGTTCGCTGCATGCTCATGAATGCTACAGGAAAGGCCGTTCTTCCACCATATTGTCATAAGACCAACTTTAGAGAAATACTTAACCCAAGATCTGTAACAAAAATGAGGTTGCTGGGATGGAGATTGGCTCTGCCTTTTGGGACGGGAGTGTATTAGATATGTGATGATAAAGCCTGGAAAATTCTACCTGTAGATAGAGACCAGGCCTGTGCCCTCGGGGCTGTAATTCCAAATATAACAATATTTGACCAAATTGAAAAACCACGTAGGAGGGGGAAAAGAACTCTTAATCCCCTCATTGAACGTCCCACAGTTTTCCATAGTATAGTGAAAGCCCTCCTTCCCACTTATGGGATAGTTGAATTGGAAAGGGCAATCGTGAATATATCGAGTGTTATTGAAAACATTGAAAAACATACTGCTGATGCAATTATAGCTTTGCAAGAAGAAGTCCATGGCCTGTCAAGGGCAATGACGCAGTACAGGATAGCTCTCAAATTCTTACTCGGCGCTCATGAAGGGGTATGCGATATTATTAATGGCAGCTGTTGTTCCTTTGTGGATCAGGATGGGAGAATCAGAGAGGATTTGGAAGAAATTTGGAAGGGAACTCAAATTCTACACGAAGTGGGTTCAAGAAATTACACCTTGAAATTTGACCAAATTTTCCACACCCTCACTTCATGGTTGCCAGACTGGGCCTGGGTGAAAGAAACATTTATAATTATTGTAATTGTAGTTATTATTTTTGCCATAGCTAGTTGTGTAAACCGATGTTGTAGAAAGAGTAGTTTAGAGTAGTTTAGAGACTAAACAAGGTAAAAGCTTGTTAGTCTCCAAAAAGGGGGGAAATGATGCCTGATGGGTTTTTGTATTTTTTATTTTACTTTTATACTCTCTTTATATATATCCTTTATATATAACCTTTTACCCTTCCCCGTTCCTGTACTTTTTACTCCCTGTATCTTAACCCTACATGTCTATCACCCTAGTACCCCTTGCCCTGCTCAGAATCCTTTGGGGAAGACGAAACATACCCACAATCTCAAAAGCATGACGCACAACCTTGAACAGAGCCCCCATCACTGAGACATGTTTTTTGTAAACTAAGTAGTAATCTTTTGGGGGAGGTAATTTTAATAAGGGGGCAATTACTTCATTTGTTAGACTTCTTATTGGAGACTTTTAGATAGGTATTCCAATCTAGGCTGTCCATAAATTGTATACGGGGATATCATCGGGGCTTGCTTGTTCGTCGGTGCGCATCTGGGATCCTATTAAACCAAGGTAAAACCCCTTTCCTAAACTGTGTGTCTGCGTCTAAAAATTTTACTAGCGATTTAAGGCATCACTGTTCCTCTTCTGAACAGTTATCTACATATTGCCCAGACAGCTGGTCCTGTGTTCGAGTCCCTACAATCAGAGATACAGATTTTGGTCAGATGGAGTACATCAACTGCTCTCAACATTTGTCCTGACATACTACTCTGTAAAATATGGCTGCTGAAAATCAGACCCTTTCTCTGTCTTGTCACTCTTGCTAAAGAGGCAGAAATTTCCATGGAGGATCAGAGTGAACATATCATGGAAGAGTCACATCTTCAACTGCCTCTACTGTGTCTACTACATCTTCTCAATTACACTGGTTATGCAACATGAGCACAGGAGGGAAAGGGGAAACACAGTCTAAGCATACCAGTGGTTTTTGTTGATTTTGGGTTTGGTTTGGTTTTTTCTTTTTCCTTTTAATTGTGTAATTGTGTGTAATTCAAAAGGCACTATTTGCCTTTTCTAATTTAAGTGAATGAAAACTCATTCCTCTATATTTTGAGCTTCTTAGGTCAACTAAGAACCTAAGCACAGCAAGCTCACTGAGGAATGACATTTTTTATTTAATGCCCAATTTTCTGCATTCCAGTGATTTAATTCTTTTTATATGGCTTTTAAAGAATGTTATTCTGGACTTTACCAACATGAATATTGACTTTAGTAGTTGAATAAAAGTATTCCTATGGACTGCAGAAATTTATATTTGGATGGTAATTTTATGTAATCTTTTTGTATGTGTGGAGACTATGATATTAAATAATGAATATAAATAGCTACACTTGGTGAAGAATACAGAATTGTTTAGCAAGCAGTCTGAAAATTTTCGCATATTAGAATCTTATAAAAATATAATACAGAAAAAGGGAATAAGTACAAGGATAATGTATATGTCATTTGTGAGTGTATAAAACTTCTATTGTGAAATGACAATTGCTGATTTATGATGTGTCATCTGCTATACACTTCATAATGCATATGTTAGACCTAAATTCTTTTTTTAAATGCATGTCATGGTGAATTTGCATGTAAGTGAAGTTCAAAGGATTTTTAACTATTCTCAATTTCATAATAATGTATTTATTTATCCTCGCTTATTCAATAATATGTTTATTAAGTTTAGATGTATAGGTCTCCAATCTGCAAAACTTCCACAGCACTCCAGGTAGGCATATGCCTTTGAAAATACTTACAAATATCTTTACTCTGTAAATTGAATGTATTGAAGAAACCTCATTTGAAGGTAGTCCTGAACATAATTTTTTTTCTTTTTTTACAAAGAAATAGAAGTAATGCCTCTGAAAGGGGTGGATAACTAATTCTTGAGACTGGTGGTCTGTTGAGTTATAGAATAAGGAAAGCATAGAAAATGACAAAAATATTGCAGGAAGATTGTTCACAAAAGTAAAACCTAGTGACCCATCAAAAAGCTCTCAACCATGTCTTTCTTTATTTTGCAGCTGTGACAGTTACAATTCATTTTGGTTCATGCTGTATATCTGAAATCTGGTTCTCTAGAGCTGAGAAAAAATATAAGGTTAATGTAATGGTTATTTATGATGTGTCATCTGCTATACACTTCATAATGCATAAGTTACATCTAAATTCTCTCTTTTAAAATACATGTCATGGTGACATATCAAGGCTTATGGGGCCAGTGATGTTTAATACCTTGATCAATGATCTGCATGAGGAAATCCAGTGCACCCTCAATAAGTTTGCAGAAAACACTAAATTGGGTGAGAATGTTGGTGTGCTGAAGGGCAGAAAGGCTCTACATAGGGATTTAGACAGGCTGGATCGATGGGTCAAAGCCAATGGTGTGAGGTTCAACAAGGCTAACTGCTGGGTCCTGCACTTCAGTCACAGCAACCCCAGGCAGCATGTAGGGAAAAGCAGCTGGAAAGCTGCCAGGTGGAGGACCTGGGAGTGCTGGTCAACAGCAGCTAAACATGATCCAGTGTGTGCCCAGGGGGCCAAAAAGGCCAATGGCATCCTGGCCTGTATCAGCAGCAGTGTGGCCAGCAGGAGCAGGGCAGTGATTGCCCCCCTGTACTCTGCACTGGTGAGGCCACACCTCAAACCATCTGCCCGGTTCTGGGCCACAGAGCTGGTAATGGGTCTGAAGTAAAAGTCTTATGAGGAGCAGCTGAGGGAGCTGGGGTTGTTTAGCCTGGAGAAGAGGATGCTCAGGAGACACCTTATCACTGAAAGGAGGTTGTAGCCAGATGGGGGTCAGTCTCTTCCCCTAGGCAGCTACTGATGGGACAAGAAGAAACGGCCTCGACCTGTGCCAGGGGAGGTTCAGGTTGGACATCAGGAAAATTTTTTTTCAGTGGAGGAGTTGTTAAGCATTGGAACAGGCTGCTCAGGGAAGTGGTGGAGATACCATGCCTGGAAAAGTTCAGGAAATGACTGGACATGGCGCTTAGCATTGTGATTTAGGTTGGCATGGTGGTTTTTGGTCAAAGGCTGGGCTTGGTGATCTTGGAGGTCTCTTCCAGCCTTCATGATTCTATGACTCCAAATGCATTTTATAGTGAATTAAGAGAAGTACACATTTTTTCCTAGGAAATGAGTCATCTAAGTTTTTTAGAAAATACTTCAGGATGATTTTCCTATAAGTATTTTATATCTGTTTCTATCTATTTTATATAGTTTTATGCTCAATAAAAAGTCTGCCTGTGGTAATTAACAAGAAGAGCTCATAAAAGCCTGGTCAAGAATTTACTTTCTGATATATTTTTGTTATTGTTTGAATATATCAGAAATTGGAGAACAAAAAAGGGTTACAAAATTGGAATTTCATAAAACACATTGCTTTCACGAGGCCAAATTCTCAAACTGATAATAGCATCTTAGGTCCAGATCAAATTTAGAAGGAATAACAAAGAAATATTTGTCCCAAAAATTCTTTTGTTATCTATCTTATGTTAGTACACTAGGTTGCAAAGACATTTTTAAAATTTGACCACTATGTTAAAGTTTGGCTGACATAGAGAGAAAATATACTATAAATTGTACCAGAATAGGTACTTTGGAACATGATGAGCACAGAATAAGAAAACATGGATCAAAACTGAAAAAGAATTTTCAGACCTCTGTCCAGTCACAGAGAGTAAATATTTTCAAGGGAGTGTAGAACAGCCCAGGTGGCAATTATCAATTATCAAATTGCCATCAAGCTTCAGTGGAATGTTTTGACCTTTCAGAAGACCAGAATACAATCATTCACAACATGCAGCTAAGAGACATCATCCCAGGAGGAGAAGTTGTAGCAGTGTGTCTCTGCAGAGTTCCAGAGATTTCTCCTTTGTTCTCCTTAGCTCTGTATGTTATTGGTTCTTTTGAATTATGCACTCTCCCCTATCAGAAGTCTATTGGTGTGTACCCCTGCCCTTCTCCCCTTGGACCCTCCCGGATTGGCTCTCCGGAGCTAACTCCTCCCCTATTCCCTTCCCTTATAATCCCCTGCCAGCGTGTTCTGGGGGTCGCAGTCTCTGGGCTTCCAGACCCTCCACCCTTTCCCTGCTTCCCGTTCCCCTGCACCTCCCCTGGACCCTCACCTGAAGATCCTAATAAATTCTCTGGAAGACCTCAGACTGCGTTCATATGTTTCTTTGCCCCACCTCATTTCCCGACGGGCTTCTGTCCCCCGAGCCCCGCGCAGCTCCTGCCTGCTCCCCGGCTCCAGCGCTGCCGGCCCGCCGCATGTCCGGCACAGCTGTTTGCCTTTCCGTGTGGTGTTGGGGCTAGCGGCTGCTTATCGAGGACGCAACACCACAAATGGTGCCTTGCCCAGGAAGAAAGAACATCTGCCGGATGCGCTGGCCAAGCTCCATCTCGCCGAAAGCGCCGGATCAAACGCAGCAGCTAGAGCCGCCGGCGCCGCGCCCCCTGAGCCGCCGCCGTGCCGCGGACGAGCCGCCTGCCGGCGCCGCCCACTCGAGCCGCCGCTATCGTCGTCCCGGCGAGGAGCGCCGCGCTGCCAGACCACCGCCGTGCTGCCGGCGAAGCCGCATTGCTGAAGCCCGCAGCACCGCAGCCTGCGCCGTTGCCATCTTAGCGAGGAGCGCCACGATTGCCGCTCTGAGCCGCGAACCACGTGCATCACGTGCACCGCTTCCGCCCGCCAGTGCCGCCAGCCCGGACTGTCGCCATCTTAGCACCACGCGGCCGGATCGGCACCGCGCACCCGGCCCCACTCTGCTGCTCTGCGCTGCGGCTTTGCTGTCTGCTGCCTTTCGGAGAGCACGCATCTTAGTAGCATGGGACTCCTGGGGACCCGGGAGAGACTTTTCTGAAGAAAGTCCCCGCAAGGCCCCAGGAATTCTAGCCAAAGCTGGATTTAGTTGCTGGAAGGATAAGGCTCGACATGGAGGCTGGAGGGACCGGATTGCAGAAACCGTAGGCGTGGGCCAGGTTGTGAGTGTGTGTGTGCTGTGAGTACCGTAGATCTGTGTGTGTGTGCGCTGTGAGTAGTACCGTAGGCACGGACCGGACTGCAGTCGCGGGCAAACAGCTGTTGACCTGCAAAAGCCTGTGGAGATAGTGATGTAGACTCCACAGGGGGCGGGCAGCTCTGCCAGTGTTTGCTTGTTTGTATTTTTGGGTTCTGGTGACCAGCTGTGAGGGCTGTAGAGACCTGTTGTGCCATTATGGCATTGGGTTTTTATTTAAAGATTTCAGTTAAATGCTAGAGTGCAGCGTCGGGTTTTTAGTTTCCCAAGTGTTTGAATGGCTAGCAGAGCTCCCTTATTTCCCAGCGGATTATTTTTATGTTCTCCATTCTACAGTTAGGCAAGAGTTGGCTCTGAGAGGCGGGCAACATGGGAGGTGGGAAACTCCCTGGTTGTCTACCCCTCAGAAAGAAATATACTTCTCCCTTTTTTGAGTTAGAAAATTTTATTTCAACTTTTGGGGGGCTGTAGGGTGAAGAATGCTTTTTTTAATTCAGAAGGGGGATTGTGTAGAGAAAGTTGAACTCAGTGGCTAGTGTGAGACTTCAGAGAGCCTGGCCGAGATTTCGGGCTGAGTTTTTGAACTTGTCAAATGGAAAATATCCCCTATCAGTCCCCTTCCTGACCTCTGTTTGTAACTTCCCTTTTTCCCCACCTTCCTTCCCCCTCTAACCCTGATGAGAGCACCCAGCAAATTGCAAACTGTCCTCAGACACTGGGCTGCTTCCGTCTCCCAGACTCTTTGCTGGTTTCTCCTTCCCCCCTGCCAGAGTGAGACCAGCACCCTCATTCTGGCTCCTAACCCAAGCCTTCATCCCTCACCCTCCTCTCCTACCCCTTCTCTCTTTAAATAGCCCTATATAACATCAGGGTTTGCTCTCAAAATGGCAGGCCCATGCCTGTCGGACCTTCTTCTTCCCAGAATACCCAGCCTCTTCCCACCTTGTGTAAGCTCCGCTCCTTCTCCTTGCACGTCATCGCGTTCCACCCCCTTTACATCACGGGGCGGAGAAGCGTGGGAAAATCCCGCCCCTAAGTTCCCACGCCACGTCAGACCTGGAAGTACTGTGCCGGGGGAGGGGGAAAGGGAGGGGGAAAACTCCTTGCACAGCGCAGCCGGCTAGCCTCGCCCCCTGGCAGGAAGGGCGAGAGGTGAATGGGAATGTTTTTATTAATTGTGAGCAGCCAACGTTTACCATCAGACACTGTCAGCTGCCCAAAAGTAGTAATTGTGTTCTGAGTGCTATCTCCACAGGCAAAAAGATTCTTCCCAGTGACTCTGTTATCAGTTTACATCCCAATTAGCAGCAGGCCACACCCCACTCCAGAAGAACTGTTGCACAAGTCGGCTCCAATTCCAGCCTGTTGTCAACAAAAGGAGTCGCTGCCTGTCTCTACTGACCTGCTGCAGAAGCAATACAATGGGAAGAAACCCACCATCTGCCTGGAGAAATTTCTAACAGCTCAAATGGACTCAAATAATTTCCTTTCTTTATTTTGGAATTCCCCTAATCACTGTTCAATCCTATGGGTTCAAACCAATAGATTTAACTGTGAAAAATTTTGTTTGTATTTAAGCAACTTCTTCATTTTTCTTTTGTAAAGAAAAAACGGGGAAATGTAGCAGTGTGTCTCTGCAGAGTTCCAGAGATTTCTCCTTTGTTCTCCTTAGCTCTGTATGGTATTGGTTCTTTTGAATTATGCACCGTCCCCTATCAGAAGTCTATTGGTGTGTACCCCCACCCTTCTCCCCTCAGACCCTCCCAGGTTGGCTCTCCGGAGCTAACTCCTCCCCTATTCCCTTCCCTTATAATCCCCTGCCAGCGTGTTCTGGGGGTCGCAGTCTCTGGGCTTCCAGACCCTCCACCCTTTCCCTGCTTCCCGTTCCCCTGCACCTCCCCTGGACCCTCACCCGAAGATCCTAATAAATCTCCCTGGAAGACCTCAGACTGCATTCATACATTTCTTCACCCCACCTCCTTTCCTGCCGGGCTTCTGTCCCCCGAGCCCCGCACGGCTCCTGCCTGCTCCCCAGCTCCAGCGCTGCCAGCCCGCCGCACATCCGGCACAGCCGTTTGCCTTTCCGTGTGGCATTGGGGCTAGCTGCTGCTTATCGAGGACGCAACGCCACAAGAAGTATTTGCAACATCATGAGAGTAAGCTGAAAACAATAACAACACAACAGGAAAACCATTCTTGGAGTCCACAGATATAGGAAATCAGAAGGGTCAGAACACCAGTAATAGAGGCCAATTAGTATTACCAGAATTGAGCACTCACAAAGTTTCATGGTCCCAGATAGTCAGATTACCAGAAAATAAGAGATGCAACCAGACACAAAAGCTATTCTCTGCATTTTGGAGCAAAAGTTCAGTTTTCACCCCAATTTCGTTGAATGCTAAAAGCAAGACAGGCAAGCAAAACATTGTAACAAGTAAAATATTGAAAGGGCAGAATGAGTCAAGTGCTCAAATAAGTACCCCTTGGTTAAAATGTATATCTATTCTTACATTAGATATGTCATATAATCTCTGAGACAAATGTTCTTTGATCTTTTTTCTATCCAAACACATTCATTTGAATAGAGTTATAGAATTTATTGAAGTTTGCCTTAAAATTCTAAGAACATATTTCCACTCTGCAACATCAATGTAAACCTGGATTGATCGCCTGTGAAATCATTGTATACCTCTGGAGTAAACTGATGTATGAGATTGACATCACAGTCAAAGAACTATATATATAATTTTGTCTGTTATGTCCTTCTTTCCCTATAGGCATGAATCCATTTAATTTGGAAATTTTTGCATTCTATTAAAAAGAATCAGTGCTTTTGAGCTGTGAGTAGGCTTAAAAAGGTAACAGCTTTGATCAGATCTCTTTTCTTTACCAGTTTTAATTTGTGCAAATGCCAATTTTGATGTCCTTATCAAAGGAAGCAATTTTGCTCATTTGTTTATTAAATCATATTTACACTGAGAAATGTAATACTCCATTAGTGAATTGCTCTGCAAATACTCATGTGCATTTGTATAAAGAAAGTGACAGCTGTTCTTGATAATTTACCAATTTGCAGAATATTCCTTGACTCTCCAAAATGCATGTCATAGATGAATAAAATATTGCAACATATTTTTTCAGACATGACCTCCAGAGATGGTTTCCTTTGTATGACTTGTTAACTATTAGAGATCATACAAGAGACAATACAGACCAAGCATTTTCTCTTTTCTTTCTTTTGCTTGTGAGACATTACTAAAAATGTAGTAGGCTTGAGGGACCCAGAACCTAAGATAAACATTTTTCCTAAGGTACCACAATGAAAAATTCCCCAGACAATGACCACGCCATACACAATAGCAAAGATATTTCTTTTAAAAGAGGTTTGAAAATTCTGAGAATTGGACTAAGCTGAGACAATAGACAGGCAAGAGTAGTACTCAGCCTGTTACTTTGGTACAATACAAACTCAGCACTAATCACGTAACCATAGTTATATTTTAGCTGATAGGAAATTTTGGATCAGAGTCTTGCATGAATATTAAAGGCTTACCTTGCACTAACTTTAGTGAGACCAGTTCTCTCAAACTGCCAAATCTAACAAATTCATTATATGAACACAAATCATTCACAGGCTAAAGAATGAAATTAAATGGATGCAAAATTTGAATGATTTTTAGACTGAATGTCTTGCAGAAAGTAATTATCCTCTCAGAAAAGCAAATGTGAGAGCGATGTACATAACAGAATTTGGTTCTGAACTTCCTCTTTTAAGGGGGCGTGCTTCTTTCAAATGGTGCTGGGTGGCAGTCCTGTGTTGGAAAACACAGTTTTCCAGCAAAACTTGTGCTGGTTGAGCAGGCCTGAACAAAGCCTCAGCATAGTCAGGCCTCAGTAAAAATCTTAACAAGCTGTCATGAGAAGCTAAAACCTGGGAACCACAGCTGTGCTTCTGGGCTGTGAGAAGAATGTCATGAGAAAAAATAGGGAGTCAAAAGTGTTATGAGAAAGAATAAGGGAGTCACCAGGAGGATCCCTGAATATGTGAGAACAAACTGCAGATACGTGTGTAGCTATAATTAGAAAGATCTGTAACAGTATATAAGTTTCTCGTTTGGTGAAATAAAAAGGAGAGCTTGCTTTATGACTTATATTAAGTCGTGTGTGAGTTCTCTCTTGCCGCTCGTCAAATGGTGACCCCGACGTGATACAGAGACATAGATAGCAGGACTTAGGACCCTGCTCCAAGAAGCGACGACCACGGACACTGGCAGCAGAGTTTACGACCCTGTTCCAGAAAGCGGCGAGAACGGAGAGGTACCGGAGCAGCGCCGGTGGGCTAAGATCATTGCCCCTGCTTGGGGGAGTGATCCGAAGGCTCGGGCCAATCAAGACCCGCTTCAGTGAGGGCTACCTCGGTAAAGCTGCATTGGCGACCGCGGAAAATAGAGAGACGCCCCAGCGGTGCGCTCCGACGGCGGCGACCACGATACTTTAAACCCAGCTGGACCAAAATGGAGACAGAGGTAGCCCAATGTTTATTGTTATGCTTTTAGAAAAGCATGGACTATGTAAAGGCACTCTATCGCAGTTAGCTGGCCTGATTGTGGTAGGACAAGCCTATGGATTTTTTACAAATCCTGCTACAGTATTCGAAGTAAAGGAGTGGTCAAATTATGGAGCTAGTTTACTTCTAGAGGGTAATAAAACTGCAAAAAAGCTTGGCAAACCGTGGAGTAAAGTAATAGCCTGCTTGCAGCAACGTGCAGCAGAGTGAGAACTTGCAAAAGTAACAGCAGAGAGAGTGGCAGCCGCAGAGAGTAGAGAAAGACCTAAGAGTTTCCGTCCTGCTTTTAACATGCAAAAGACTTCGGCAGCTGCACAGCCAGGGAGCCCCCCCCTGCTAAGGGGGGGGAATCATAGCTCTCCCTCGCTGCCACCGCTAGCAGGAAGAGAGCGCTCCGCGCCACTGCCAGAAGTTGAAAACACACACTTACCAGCTCCCCTCCCCCGTGAAAGGAAAAAGATCGTTGAGGAATGCAAATCTAGCCCTGGGGTGCCTTCGGAGTCTATGCAAACTACTCAAGCATTAAGTACAATTGAAACAGCTAATATGCCCTATTGGATGAAAAAACTATTCCTGTGTCAATGTATCATAGAACTTAGCAACTTTACAACAAAAAACATCTTAGCTGTCTTATTTGAAAGTGCCACTGTTGAATTTTTGCCAGAACAACTAAATACGATACCAAGGAAAGCTCAAGTAACAGAAGCCATGCGGGTACAGCACAAGAGTAGCCAGCAGTCACCCCGTTGTTATCGATGTGGCAGCAAAGAACACATACAAAAAAATTGTAACGAGAAAGTTTGGTGTTCCCACTGCAACAGGGATACTCACAGCACAGAAGCTTGTAAAAACAAGAAAAACAGACAAAAAGTGACCGGCTGCTGCGCAGCAGCGACAGCCCCTCCCTTCCGCCGCATGCCGCCTGAATCCTGCACGCAGAGACCTGTAGCGGAAGTTGCTCCAACCATGGTTTCCAGTCAACTGGGAAAGAAAGCGGAAGTCGCAGAGGATACCCCGGTAGGCAGAGCCGCGAGCCATCCACGCCTCCTTCACCGCCCCAACTGTTACATCTGCGGCAAGGTCCTAAACTCTACCCCTCCCCAAGGATGAAGAAATGATTGACAGCTTCAGCAGCGAACCAAAACTAACCAACAGCGTTGCCAGCAGAAACAACAGACTGATACCAGAATCGGAGCAGCAGATACAGATCTTTGAACACGTTCTCCAGCTGTTCCCCCCAAGACCTCTAATTATTCGCTTTGCCGGATGAAACGCCCATTGCCGAGTGTCAGCTTTTCCTGAAGCTAACCAACAACACAGAACCAAGCTGCACCTTCTGCTCGCTGAGACCAACACCGAGACCGAGACCGTTGCTGAGAGTGATGCAAGCAAGCACCAGCTGCATCCCAAGATGCCCTTGTCAAAGCTCCAAAAAGCAATTTGTGAATGTGTTTTCAGAGTACCCTGTTATTTAGTGCAAACAAGTTATAGTTTGTACTTGTTTCCAGCTCTTCACAAATGAAAAAGCATTGTAACAATATAATTATCCTGATAAGTAATAACACCTTGATTGCTAAAGCCTTGAACAAAAGCTGAATTTTGCTAAAGTGTTGCTTAAGACAGTGTTTGTGTGTATGTGTGAATATTGCAGGCCTGCTGAGAGTGTAGTTTTGATTTCTTGAGAGTTTTGATGTGTGGATGAAACCTATGAGTAAAGTTATACTAAATAGTTTAAGCTACCTGATAAGTGTCATTAAAGTTAGATTTAAATAATGCCTTGGTAAGTTTACCTAAGACGAAAGCTAAGCAAGATTGAAATAATAAAAGTATGGCAAATTGCATAAAATTTTAAATTCTGTTAAGTTTTAAATTCTGTTAGAGTTAAGTTTTGTTAAAGTGATATTAATTTTAAATTCCATTGTGGTTAAGTCCAATTATAGTTAAGTCTCTTTGGTGTTACTCAGTTTACTATTTGTTAGTTTTAAATCAAATTTGTTAAGATTAAGCTTTATTCATTTTCAGTAATATTAATTTTAAGTTTTTAATTTGTTAGTTTATATTATTTTTCATAAAAGCCTTTGCAATTTTATCTTCCTTAGTTAAAGTTAAATGATAATGTCCACTGTTTTCAAATATTTCACCTCACCTTATATAGTTATCTGCAAAAATAGTAACATGTTAAGACACTCTCCTTATTGATATTAATCAAAGCTTGTTTATAATATATTCTAAGAAAACCCTCCTGCTTAGGGCCTGGGCTCTGGCCAAGCCTCGGTCCTAACTAGCTGGGAAATATGCCATGAGTCCCAAGTGTTTCTGCACCAAAATGTGATCAAGTCACTTTGACTTGCCAAATTGAACTTATAAAAGCTAAACCTTCTTCCAGGTAAACTTGGAGTCCTTACCCGGGAAAAATTCTCCAAGCTTTGCCTGTGAAGTGAATGTTTTCAGCAATGGCAGTTCCTGAACCGTGGCAACATAACTAAATACTAGTGATATTTCCTTAAGTAAATTTATAATAATTGTAGTAATAAAAATTACTTACAGCAAAGCAAATTAATTTGATAACAGACAACGTCTGTTCTCACAAGTAAAATGGGGGAATTTGTTGGAAAACACAGTTTTCCAGCAAAACTTGTGCTGGTTGAGCAGGCCTGAACAAAGCCTCAGCATAGTCAGGCCTCAGTAAAAATCTTAACAAGCTGTCATGAGAAGCTAAAACCTGGGAACCACAGCTGTGCTTCTGGGCTGTGAGAAGAATGTCATGAGAAAAAATAGGGAGTCAAAAGTGTTATGAGAAAGAATAAGGGAGTCACCAGGAGGATCCCTGAATATGTGAGAACAAACTGCAGATACGTGTGTAGCTATAATTAGAAAGATCTGTAACAGTATATAAGTTTCTCGTTTGGTGAAATAAAAAGGAGAGCTTGCTTTATGACTTATATTAAGTCGTGTGTGAGTTCTCTCTCGCCGTTCGTCAGTCCTGGGCCAGTGAGCTTGACTAACATAGTTTTATAAACAATGTTAGAAAGAAACATTTCAGTGGGGAAAAATTCCCATCAAAATCGGGATACAGAAGTCAAGTATTTTTCTATTTGACAAAAATGACGTGTTGTTATTAACAATAATAAATAATCATCATTATCTACATTTTTGTATAAAAATATTTTATTTCAGGGACTTTTGTGCTATGGAATGACGATTAATTATTCTGTTTTACAGTTGAGGTAGCTAGGAAGACAATGTTTCCATATCATTCATACAATATGGGACGTGAAAGACGTGGGGATGGATGAAAAGTAGGACAAATGAGGAAGATGTAGCTGTGACCTGGCTACTCTACACCATCATAACTTTTCAGAACATACCAGTTATACACTAACATTATTTAAAACACTAACCTTGGTACTTACATTATCAAGATGGTGTAGACCTTCAGCTAATTATGAAATATGGAATTTGTAGAGGTAAATCTGAATTTTATCTCCATTCTTGCAGTTAGTAGAAAAAAAATGTAATAAAGGAAAATTATGGCTTCTGAACTTCATTAGCAAAGCTTGTATCCTTCAGGTTTTTTCACTATTTCTTCACCTTTATGAATGTGTTATATTGTAGTCTTATAAAATGAAATCATTCAAGAAATATAGATAATGGAACCGTTGTAATATATTTGCATCCATTTGTGCTAGAGTGTTCTCATTCTAGGGAATTTTTCTGCTTTAAGGGAAATTAATAGTAGTGCATTGCTATGGAAACATTTTTGTCTTCATATTTTCATTCCTATTTCATCACCAGTTATGTTGTGTTTTCTGTGGCTTGTAAGTTCACACACATGCCTTGCTTTTACCTTAACTTCTGATTTTAACTTTGCTAGTACTGTAAGAGATTTCTCCTTAAATACTAAATTTCTTTTTCTATAATATTTGTTATTTTTGCACCTGAGTACATTTGAAGGGAAAAAAAGTTATATTATCTTTTTGCTTATCATAAGTTCTTTTCAAATGTGTGTGATGCATTTTCAAAGTAAAATTAAATATTAAATGTAATTATCAGACCACGGGTGGGGGGAGGTAAAAAAAGTAATATGTTCCATTTTACTCATATTTCCTAAGGAATGAACACTTACCAGCAAACCATCTTTCAAGCTTTGTTCTTCCCCCAGGCTTGAAATGAATATAAATAACTGTCATAAACTATGCCAACAAACCACTGAAGGAATACAAACTGCAAAAGGGAGGCTGTTTTACTGTGCTGCTGTGCCTGTTGCTTCACACACAGCACAAGTTCTCACATTCTCATAGTGTGTATGTGCATGCACTTGCCCGCCTGTAATGTTCACAGCCACACTATAAAGCATCTTTGGGTACTGTAGATGATGAGGCATGTACAAGTTTCTGATTCATCTTGAAACAAATGGATATTTAAGTGTATATTTACGGTTCAGATGAGAGAATAGAAAAGGAGAAATTATGCAGGGAGTTGATAAGCCTAGTCATAATTGCAGTAGGTTTAAGGTGGTCTCAGATTGACAACAAATTCATGAGGGATATTTTCTTATATTACCACAAACTATTTAAATAAATACATATATTTAAATGAATATGTATAAACTATTGTTGCATACATAGGTGTGCTAAATTATTCTTTTAATACATAAAGTTATATACAAATGCAAAATAGAAACTGAATCATCAGACACATATCTGTTGCAATATAAAAGCTATTCGATCAAAGATGAAAATTAGAAATAAATTGCGCACTATATTTATTATGAAATATATGATAAATTTTTGAGAAAACTCTTTGCCATTCAAGATTTTATTAGCTTTCTAAACTCTGGAGTGCTTTGCAGTGATGTGCAGAAATAACTGAAGTAATCCATACAGCAAAAACAGTATAACTAGGCTAATGCTGGCCTCTGCCTGCAATGTTCCTGCCAAAACATAAAATGGGAAAGTCTGAAATATTACCACTGTGAGAAGGTTCTTGGTACCCTTCTGGAGCAAGTTTTCATCCTGTCAATGAAATGCTCACTAGCTCTACTTTAGATAAAATACAATTAATCATCTGACACTTCTGTTTAAACTAATCTTGCTTAAATTGATCTCGTTGGTTAAAGACAAAAGGAAATTCAGATGAACCAGTATCAGCAGAGCTTTTCAGATAGCAAGGCAAAGGAGAAGCAGGAGTAAATGGATCTTTGCTAGTAGAATCTTCAAAAGCTAGTTATCTGCTAAGTGAGTACCTTTTCATAGCTGTTACTCTTTTCTACTGAGACAACTTTGATTTTAGTACCTGAAATAGCACAACATCAAGTACACATCTGAGTCGGTTTTGAGAAAGCTATCTTATGTAATGAATGCTTTTGGAGCTGTCCTGATCTGCCTATTTAATGGCAGGATCCATTGATGCTGGATCCATGGCTAGCCAAACAACCCCTGAATCCAACTGTTCTTCTTGCTACACACCTCTTTTGCACTTACCTTTAATTTACTTGTGTCCTGATAGACTCTTTTTGTGGACACCCAGTTGTTCTCCCATGTGTAGCTGTGTGGCTTTGCCCTGGGTGTTCCGCTCGGGTCAGGCGGCAAGCCCTGAAGTCACAACGAAGCGGGCGAGCCGCCGCATCGACTGGGCACCGGCCGGGTGCAGCAGTGAAGCTCGCAGGTGAAGGCGAGAGATCCTCCGGGGACGGACGCCAGCAGGAGACAAGGCGATAATGAAGAAATGTAGTCTCTCGGGTTCGGAATCCAGGGATTTATTGGGAGGAGCAGCAGGGCGGTGAAGGCAGGTGGAATCGGGGGAGGGACGCGGGGGACAGAGACGGGCAGGATTCGGAGCTCAAGAGCCCAAAATGTCCCTGCGCAAGGGGTTAAGAGGGGCTGCAGCATGGGAGGGGTTTACATGGGAGGACCAACAGGAGCACGAGAGGTACAGGATTGACAGGGACGCCAGGCAATGGGGACGCGAGGAGGGAAGGTACAAAAATTTGAAACCCAATGGGGAAACTCAGCTAGAGGGAACAAAGAAGAACTTTCTAGAACAGTAACTAAATATGGGATAGGGGAGGGGAGATGTGCAAGGCCAATGATCTTTGGCTGCAATGCATGCTTAAACTTGCAGACACACTGCTACATAGCTGGATTTCATCTTTTTATCTTAACTGAATAACGCTGCTAATCAATGTCAAATAATGCTTCTAACTTAGCATCGTGATCAGATCACAGTATCACAAAATTATTTCTCCCAGGTAATTTGAGGAATCATTTTGAATACTCTTAAGCCTTGGCTTAACCTATGACTCCGAGGTATTTTTCTGTAGAGCAGTTTCAGCACAAAAGTGTTTCTGCAAATGTTGACACACAGAAGATTTAAACATCCAGATTTATGTAATTGTAGGTTTGACCAGCAGCTCAAAAGCAGCCTTGGAGACTTTGGGACTTAAAGAAAGTAAAGAGAGAGGTGCGCACATATCTTTTGAGACATTTATCAGAGAGCTTAAAATACCAAGCTGTGAAAGCACTTTACAAAAATGGCATTTACAAACCTGAAACTTGTAATCATATAATTAGCTCACCTATGGACCACTCCATGTGAAAGAACTGGTCAGATAAGGCATACATGAAAGGGTAAATAAGTTGTCTTGATTAGTAGAATAGAATTCTGCTAATATATAGGAGGAAGCTGTTCAAGAAATAGAACCTCAATAAAATGTTTTCTTAAATACCCACATTTTTTAAATTTCTGTAAAAAAGTAATTTTCATAATAAATTATTAGATAAAAGTTCATATTTGAAATTGAATCTGAAATGTTCTTTTTTTGAAATGTTGACATATTTAAACATTTGATCTCCAACTTTCATTGTTTTTAAAAAATCAAAGTCAAATTTCAAAAGACAATCTTTATTTCTACAAGAAGATTATACAATAAATGTTAGATTCTCTTTCTTCAGACTAGATTTTCAGAGCACTTGGGTAACTTCTCTGAAGCAGAAAACAAGTGGCATTACATTCATGTGCTTTCTACCCATGGTAGTTTTTCATAAAGTTATAATATTGTACCTTAGATAACAACATTTTGTTTCTTGGAATGTTAAGATGAGAAGAATTATTGTGGACCTAAGTCTAGCAGTCTCATTTTAGAGCTCTGAAATCATTACCTTTATTGCTGCCTAAAGACATAATGCATCACTTACAATAGAAGCCAGAAGTGGCATTTGTCTTCCATCACTTCCAGGCTTGGCTTCATTTTTTTGTATTAATTTATGTACTACATATCTTGGATCTAAAAAATATTAATGTATAATGGCGTAAAGGTGCAGCACATGCTATAAGATTGCATACTTTCAGGGTAGATATTATATGTTTAGGTATAATGTGGTTTCTCGCTCTGGGAAAGGCGGCGAGCCCCGAAACCACACACAAGAAGGCTGCCGCCGCGAGCCTCACACGCGTCTCCAGACCAGGCGCCACCGTGGGTGCCATGGGCACGGGACCGGAGTGCCTCCGAGATGGAGACAGGCAGGAGACGAGGCGATTAAAGAAATGTAGTCTCTCCGGTCAGGATCCAGTGGTTTATTGAGGAGCAGCGGGATGGTGAGGGCACGTGGGGTCGGGAAGGGTCGAAGAGGATGAAGCAAGCTGGATCTGAGATGCGTAGAGCCCCGAACAATGCCGAACACGGGGTTAAGAAGGGGGTGCAGGATGGGAGGAGTTTACATGGGAGAACCAACCGGGAGGCGAGGGATGCAGGATTGGCAGGGACGCCAGGGAATGGGGATACAAGGAGGGAGGGTACAGAACTTTGAAAACCAATAGTGAAACTCGGGTAGAAGGAACAGAGTAGAACATTCTAGCTATTAACTCCATATAGGGTAAAGAGGAGGAGAAATCCAAAAACCAATACTCTTGTTTTCTGATGCATACTAAGGAGGCCAGCTGCAAGGGGTCCTGGGCGAGCATCTCTTCGTCACCCTAAGCTAGCTAAAGGTCTCCTCAGACCCAGGGCCCTTCCTCAGGTATATCTGCCGCCAAGCTCATCTGAGCCAAGGCCACTGCAACAGTATAAGAAATGCAATATGCTGAGTTGTTATTTTCAACACAGAGCAGTAGGTGGTATCTGGGGCATCACATTCTTATATTACTTAATTTGTGTGGTTTCATACATTGCAATGACTAGTAGAAATTAATGGGATCTTTTAAGTGATGTGAGATCACCCTCCACAGGAAATACCACAGAATGCAGAATTCCTTGATATCCTGCAGGTTCTAGTAATTCCCCCAAGTGCTGCTATAATTTTCCAAATATTCCACAGCATTCTTCCCTTGTGATACATTCTGTTAAGTCACTCCATGTTTACCAATCTTTTGAAAGCCAACAACAGTTTCAAAAATAGAGAATTGAGACACAGGACATTTTCCATATTTCACCATTTTTTGTCACAACTTTCATCAATTCAGCCTGCAATGATGTAAGTTATGTAGGGGACAATCTTGTTTGGAAAATTGCTGCCCTATTCCCTTTTCTTTTTCTTTTCCTTCTTTTTTTCTTTTTCTTTTTCTTTTTCCTTTTCCTTTTCTTTCTCTTTTTTTCTCTTTCCTTTTCTTTCTCTTCTTTTTCTCTTTCTTTTTCCCTTTTTCCTTTCCCTTCCCTTTTCTCTCCTTTTTATTTTTTCTTCTCTTTTCTTTTCTTTTCTTTTCTTTTCTTTTCTTTTCTTTTTTTTTCTTTTTCCTCTCCTCTCCTCTCCTCTCCTCTCCTCTCCTCTCCTCTCCTCTCCTCTCCTCTCCTCTCCTCTCCTTTTCTCTTCTTTTCTCCCTGCATTCACTTTGATAATTTACAGTCAAAACTCCTCCTATGCAATGTAATATGCGCTACAACATTTCAGTAAAAAGGCTGTTAGAAACTTGAGGAGAAACAAACTCTCTGTAATAAAAAGATTGCATGTTTATCCTGATCTTTGTAAAAGCAGTTTAAATTCTATTCAGGGAAGAAGTGAAAATTATTTTGCAAACTATGAGATGATACTTACATTATCTTGGTTTCCAGACTAAAATTATACTCAGAAATCAGTAGGTGAAAATCATCCTGTTTATATTTTTGTGGTTTTCTGATATAATTACAGTTGAAGTGTAGAGTCTCTGTTTTCAGCCCAAGATCAATTTTACCATATCTGAATCCTTTTTTGAAATCAAATTATTCATACAGAGCTTTACAAACAGATTGAAAACAATAACTAGCATATGTGTCTTCCTTTCTAAGAAGAGGTTGGATGAATATATCACAATAACAACAGAAAACTTGATTTTGAATGTCTCCTGAAAATGGTTGCAAAGCTGCTTTTCAGTGTTTACCTCCTACTGAAGATATGACTGCTTTCTAAAAGATTTTCATCAGGATCCCATGTGATTTCTTTTCATCTCATCTCTCCTGCTGCCTGTTTAATACATAAATGAATTTTCAATCAAATCTGACATCATGTAAGTCCAGACACAGAGAAGATAATCCAAGTAATTCTTCCTCACTTTTATTATTTGTATATCTATAACATCTTAACAGTATTAGTTTCACTGCCTAATGACTGAACTAAAGATAAAGAAAAAAGATAAAATTATGCTCCATTAATAAAATATAGAAAAATATTTATCTGCAATATAACATCAAGGGCAAATATGTCACAAGTCATACACATTATTCAACTTTGACATGAAACCAAAAACTTTATTAATGTATGCTCCTTTATGGAATTTCACTCCTATAAAATGCAGCAATGATTTGCAGTAAAGTAGCAGTGATCTGTAATGAAAAGTGCACTGATGATGATTTAAACTCTGGTTGCAACTTCAGCTAACAGCAAAACACTTTAATGGGATTTTTTATTTCTCTGAGGACAAACATTTTTTGTCTTACTAATAGATTTCTATTTTTATTTCCATTTCACTCTTAGAGAAAAAGTATTCACCTGGAGTATGTTTCCATTATGCTTCTTTCCACAAATTTTCAACATAACAATTTTAACAACCTACTTTTATGTCAGATATGTGAGGTACAGTTTCTAAACAGCAATGTGAAGATGACAGGAAGGGTTTCATGCTCAATTCCAGACAGCAATGAGACAGACTGTCTAGGATGTGATGTCAGAAACACTGTTCACTTAGCTGCAAATAAGACAAGTGCTTCATATTGCTACTTTTCAGGTTTTTCAAGCAGTATCAATCCCTCTCCATGTGGAGCTCGCATTCATGGAGCAGCTTGAAAAGCTGAAAGTGTGTCCTGATCCAGAGCATGACCTTGGTCTATTTATAAATTCTGAGAGAGCAATCTTATTAAAATCTGGAGCCATGATTGAAAAAATCTCCTCTATGTTGCACTTAGTAAAATCTAACAGACTTTGGATGGGACTGTGTAAATAAAAGGGAAAAAAATACAATTATATTATCACCACAACTGTGCAACAGATTCTATCCTTTGAGATGCAAATTTCCAACTTCTGTGCTCTGGGAACGACTTGGACTCCATGAGGAATTACTATCTTCTGTTCGAACTGAATGTATTTACAAGCTTAGGGTTCAATTACAGCCATCATCTTGAAAATTGAGTGATCCCTGAAGAAACTTAAAATGATAGATACTGGAGTACATTAGGTTGTAAAGGGACTTTCTTGGTCATTGAGATCATTCCCTTGCTAGCACTAGAGAAGATAACCACATTACATAAACCATTGATCAAGTTCCATTTTGAAAGAAGTTACTTTTATGGGGTTTGTTGTTTCCTCTTGACTCTTCCCCTCCTGTTGTGAATCATCCTTCTTTCTATACTGCAAAATCCAAATTGTCCAGAAGGAAATCAGTTTTGTTTTCATCTTGAATATTTCAAACACAGAATATGCAACAAATTATTGCTTGGTATAATCTTAGTTTCCTTAAGTAATTGTTTTAATTAAAATGAAAAAAGATAAGTTAAATAAAATGAGGGAAAATATTTCTGTTCAGTTCTGTTTTCTGTGTCTTATTGTTATAATTTTCTAGCATGAATTTCATGTCTGTTTCCAGTTCTTTCTCAGAGCTCACTTTTTCTTTACTTATTCCCACTATTTTTTAGAACATTTATCTTTCAGCCATTACTAATTAGCACCATAAAGTACACTAAAATTGATTATAATTAAAAATGAAGGATTAAAGTAATATAGAGAACATCAGATAGCATCTGGTTGACCTCATCACATCCATCACAGAAGTGATTACTTTACCCACACTTTTGCCCACTGTGTAAAATTATTGCTGAAAGCTAGTTGGCTGTATTTTGAAATTTTTGAAATTTTCACATGAATTGCACACCAAGATTAGGTGCTGAAGCTCAGGTTTTCTGAAACTTTTACCTGCATGTCCAGCAGTCACTTCTATTGTGAACATATCTTGTTGTTTCTCTTTTCAGGTAGATATTTTTCATGCATGGAAAAATATTATACTACAACCTGCTTCAAACACGGATTTCCATTTTTGGGTGAAATGCTGAGATTTTAAAATGTAATTTTTTCTTACACTAAGATACAATGTCCAGATCCGCTTCAAAAGTATATAACCTACAGAGAGATCCTGTTATAAATATGCATAGACATGACTATACATAACGATATATAAGCATGATAGCTATAACCAATATTTGACAATTTTTAGATTTTATATTTTCTTTTGAATACATCATCATTATAAAATATAAAACCAAGCTTCAGGTTTTAAATATCAGAAAATTTCTTATGAAAATCTAATTTCACCGAAACATAATTTTTCACTGGAAATTTTTTTATCAGTTTTAAGCTTGAATTGGGAAATTCGCAAGTGCCTGGTGGGTACTAAAGTAGTAAATTGTCGTCACATGCTATGATATTACTATTGTAGTTGACAGATTCACATATATTTAAATCTGCAATATTAATCATGGGTTTAGACCTCAATAGTTACCCTTTTAACTCTCACTTGACATCAGTCTAATCCGGATATTATGTGGTGAAAACATTCAAATTTCCTCAAGCAATTCATGTGAAAAATTTCAAAATACAGTCACAATTATGTACAAGATATTTTTGAAATTTATCCCAAGAATTTTTAATAAGCAGGGCATATTGCAATATAAAAGCATGCAATTTTTTGGTTAGTATTTTAAAACCAAAGTATTTATATAATCTTTTTAATTAATAGTCCATGGGCATTGTTTTTTCAAGAATAGCAAGCTAAATAATTTTCATGCCTAGCTGAATTATATGTCTGTCTCTTTATACGAAATTAGGTCTAATAGAAAAATCCACCAAAACTATCAGTGGTTTACATGCATTAATTCAGGTAACTTTAGCAAGTTCATTCCAGTGTTTTAGAAATGGTTAATTTCAAGTGTTCTTCAAGTTAAATTTTTGTGGCACATATGGAGAACCGCTGATTTTATGAACATTTGTTTTGCAAATGCCAAACTCATTATGTTTGCTTTTATGGTTTCCTTCCTCTGATATTGTCTTCTAAATGTCTAAATATAGCATGTAAAAACAGATTATATTATACTAGGCTTCTCAAAAGTTCTAACTATGAAAAGAAAACCTTGCTTTATAGCATAACTTACTTTACTTGTAAAATGTCTTTCTATTCAGTATCTATCATATAGTCCTCTCCACTATTTTATGTGTACATTTTATAGAATTCTAGCAAAACAAAAGAAATTGAAGCTATTTGTTATATCTTTATTTCAACAGATGACAAACAGCATATATACATGTACACTCAGGAAAACAAGTTATTTTGCATCCTGCTACACACATATTTCTGCTGATGTTCCATGGATGGTCTATTTGTAGACCTAAGCACCTTTCCCATTGTGGTGGATATCACCCCCAAAAGAGAAAAAGGCAAATAAGGTAATCATGGACCTCAATATCTTCTAAGTATGCAAGACCCATTGTCTGGAATTAGACTTCTTTCAAATAACCCTTCAGTACTGCAAAACAAAAATAAAAACATAAGTCTGCTTCTGCCATATGCTTTAGTGTAACGATGTACACAACAGTTCAATAAATAGGGAGATATAGATTAAAAGGTAAATAAAATAATGTTACAAGCTATCACAGAAATAAGTTGTCAAAAAAGCAGAAGGATTCTCATTATCTGATATGTCATAGTCAAGATATGAGGCCAAATGTAGGTTACTGAGTTCAGTACAGAGATTAACTTAATACAACATAATGATGTGGTCATGCTTGTTCTAAATATTAATGAACCTAAGCCACTCAGTTTATTTCCCTACTCAGATAAGAAGGGTATCTGAGTGATTATGCTGCCCTATGTATTGATTTGGTTTTTCCAAGTATAGTAGGATAAAACATAGTAAGATCCTTAGTTATGTGCTACACCTTTTGCTCTGATGTTTGTGATTAATCCATAGAGCCTACCAAGAAGGATCCCAGGAAAGAACATCCACCTAAAGACTTGTTTAAATGGGAACTAAGTGGTTTGCTCTGAAAGGAAGCTTGGAACTGATGTGATATACTTGTGTAAAGTAGGAGAAGAGAAGTAGCTGGATCAAGTCTGATGGCTGAATTACTTGATGATGAAGAAATAGCCAGAATGTCCCACTCAGCCGAGAAGTAGAGTTCCATTATTTTATAATGGGAAGGGAATTATCTTGAGATGCTACTCTGTGTGCATCTACACCAGTGATTTTGTGCTTTGGAATGGCTCTTTTTAGCGGGTGTATCTGTGCCTGGATTAACTGTTTGCTGTGCACTGTAGAACACTGCTAAGCACTTTTTAAGGTTTCCCTCATGGCTAAAACAAGACTGATAATAATAGTGCCTTACTACACTATCCAGAAATCACCACTTGCAGTGTAGAAAAATGACCTTCCAGTACTTTGCTCTCTAGGTGTGTGCAGAATACTTTTCATGATGGAAAAATAACCTAGGATAGCTGTACAGAAATTTACTTAGCATTGCCTATTAGGTATAGCTGTACAACATGACCCTATAACCATAATGGAAAGTCAAAACTTCCTACCACCTTCTTTGTATAGCAATAGTCAATAGTGTAAATTCACCTTATGTGGGTACATTGTAAGTTTTAACAGTGTTTTGAAGGACATCGTGGCTTTTAGAATATATTGAGGAACAATATAGACATTTCGCTTTTATCCCTAGATCTACTCAGGGTTATAGGTCCACAAAAACTTTTTTCTTGTAGAAAATGCCTGCATAAAAAAAAATCAAACTGTGTATTACATAATTTGAAATTTCTCCATACATAATTTTTTAACAAAATTTATGTATTTTGATGTAATTACTAATAAGCAAAATTTTAGCAAAATAGAGAACAAAGAGGTATCTTTCTTCACAGAAAGATACCCATTCATAAATATTTAATAAAACCCACATTTTCACATTCTGACAATCTACTGCTTGCTGCACTAGTTTTCCCCATGCCCTGAATCTGAGGCAGTATTGGGAAGCTTAATTCTATCAAGGACTTGGCAAATTTAGTAATCTGGCATTACGGAACACAGGCTGGACAGCTTCAGTCTAGGGCTGTCAGGGCTTCAAGCCATATTGCCATACTCTTGTCTGACAAATAATCATATCCTTTTTATTCTCTTTTTCTTTCTTTAGCAAACAGATGGTGTTGGTGCCTGACTGTGTCCTAAAATAGCTTCTAACTTTACAACCAATTCTAGTTTCTTCACACTCAAATGTATTTCATCTTAGCCCTTTGCTCTCTATTTCAGCACTTATTCAATGTACACCTAATGGTGAGCTTACAGCTCATTCCTTTTTGCATTTCTAGTTTTTTTTTTCTTGCTTGGGTACATATAGTCTGAAAAAACCTAAATGAATACAAATTGAGCGAGAAAAAATGTCAGCTAGATATTATGTTCCTGTATGGAATAAAAAAGGAATCCTACAATAAACTTGCTACAGCAGCAGAGAGTCTGATGTTCAGTCATGAGCCCCTGAACTATATTGCCCCATATAAAAACATGAGATAGTAACAAAAGAAGCACTTTAGCCATCTTGATATTCAATGAATGTGCTAACTGCTTTTGTGGAATTGCTGTGTTCTTCAATGTGTTACCTTTATCAAACCGAGACCTGCATAAAAATGAAATGTCAGACTCCAATACACTTCTATTCAGTCATACAGTTTATCTTCTCGTCCCCTTATAGAGTTCACAAATTTAATAACTGTCCTTTATCCTTGTCTCAATTCTCTTTCAGCTATTTGACTTTCCTTCTCTCCTGACTTGCAGGAAATGCTTCATCTTCCTATAGCAATCGCAATACAAAGAACAGAAAAGCATAATATCGACTGCCATTACAAAGTGTATGAGGGGTGATCAAACCGCTTTGATGGTCAGAGAAAAAAACATTTATTGCTATTTCTATGACGTGCAGTGTAACCTATTTAGATATTAGCTGCCTAAATTAACTGGATAGTTTAAACTGAAAAGTTAATTTAGATTCTTAGTAACTGTGGTTCATGTTTTGTGTGGAAAAAATATAATTTATCCTTAATAAAAAATAACAGGATTATTTGGAAAAAACCGATGATAAGATTATCAAAATTATTTATCATCTGTTTAGAAAGTGTAATGATGAATTTTTGCCCTTTTGTTTTGGTTTCTGGGACTATAATTAAGAATGACTCTTCAGGTCTCCATATTGTCTCTAAATGACAACTGTACTGGTTTCCACTTCTTCCAGCACATTCACAAATGAGAAGGAACTGAACTTACATTTTCTCTGAATTTAAAGTACTAAAAGAAAAATAGCTAAACTGACTTGCTACAATTGCAGTTGTGTGCTTCTGTGGAGATACATGCAACCACTAAAGACTTGACTCTTTAAAATGCTGAGCAAGGTTCATGTGTGAAACAGTAGCCAGCTCCTTTGTAGCTGTCAACTCTCAACTCAATTTTCTTCCTCGTAGCTGGTACAGTGCAGTGTTTTGGAATCAGTATGAGAATAATGTTGATAACACACTGATTGGTGTTATTAGTTGTGTTGTTGCTAAGGAATGCTTACCCCGCCCAAGTCAAGGACTTTTCCGTTTCCCATGCTCTGCCAGTGAGAAGGTTCACAAGAAGCTGGGGCAGAGTGGGGCAGGACAGCTGACCCAAACTGACCAGAATGATATTCCATACCATAGAACATCATACCCAGCATACAAACTGGGGGAAGCTGGCCAGGAGTCAACAATCACTCTTTGGGAAGAAGCTGGGGATCAGTCATGGGGTGGTGAGCAATTGTTTTGTGTATCACTGGTTTTTTACCTTTAAATTTCATTTTTCTCCCTCTTTTTTTTTTATCTCCCTTTTCATTACTATTATCCTGATTAATTACAATTATCAATTATTGTAACAGTATTTTACTTAATTTCAATTATAAAACTGTTCTTATCTTAATCCATGGATTTTTCTAATTCTCCTCTCCATCCTACCTGGTGGGAGTGTGGAATGAGAAAGCATCTACATGGGGTTAAGTCACAACATTGCTCATTTTCACAGGTCTTGAAAATAGAGAAATCTTGCATCTCCTTGCATTTAGGAAGTGGGGTACTTGATGAAAGAACAGAAGCATAGGAGTTGCTGAACTACCATCTGGATAAATAAAAACCTCACAATACAAAAAAAAAAGAAAAAAAAAAGTAGATGTGGGCAGGTTGAACTCTGAGGAGATAAGTGAAGTTAATCAGGGGACACAGTACTGCCTTAAATTCAATGAAAACTGTTGATGAAAATTTAACTACGAGCTAGAGTGAGGTAAGGGAAGTTGAGGCTATTGAAAAAGGTTACCATTTTTTCGTAGCTGAAGTGGAAAACAACATCTGATCATCTAAATAGCTGCTCCCTTTTCTGTCAAGTTAGGCATTGCTTTAAATTTCTATTCCAGAAAAATTACCATAGTGATTTGTCAACAGTTGCTAATTTTGAAATTCTGGGCTTAAATTTTTTTGACAGACATTTTTTATTTAATTTCAAGTTGTAATAACTTGAATTGCTGTAAAAATATAACAAAATCAATCTTTGAGAAACTTATTTGTATTGTGAAAGAGTTTACCCAATATAGTACTTTCTGTATATAAAAATTGACCAGAATTTCATAAGAATTTTTTTCCCAAAAGACAATTGACTTTTTATTATTCTTGAAGTTAATTTCCATCCAAGTAAACATCAATTCATAAGAGGCTGACTGTCATTAGGAATACTTTTGTAGCATTTCCTGTTCCTATCATGAGCTCCCAGAAAGCAGGTTCATGTTGTTATTCTAGGTAGCTATTGAAATATAAGGACTGGATACATTTGGTGCAACATCACTGCTTAAATGGATTGGATTTTGTGTTTATTTTAGCTGTTATTCGAGAGCTAACATAAAAAGAGGGACATCACATTATTATAAAATTAGTCATAATTAAACAGTTTTCTTTACGGATACCACAAAATATATGGAACAATTATTTTGAGGAAAGAAAAACATGAATCTGAAGTAGCCTGCTGCAGGAGAAAGGTGGATTTCTGGTTAAGGTGTTCAAAACTCTTTGAGTCCTCTCTTACAAGCTTCCTGTGTGACCTTAGGCAAGTTGTTTAATTTCTCTGTGCTTCTTTTCTCATGCAAAATGTTTTGTTTTTCACAACATCCTTTTTCATCACCATGGAAGTGATGGAAATCATTCTAACTGTGTGAACTCTCAACAATGTGCCAACATGTCTGACTGAAATAATAGCATTTAACTGAGGAGGGAAATAGAATACACAGTACTTCTGGCATTTCCACTGCTAGCCAATATGCTATCACTTTCCCTAATAATTACTTCAGGTTGCACACTGTTGACATTTACAACAAGAAACAAAACAGCAATCAAAAGCAAATACCATGAAAGGTACAAATCTAAAATAATAGGATACCTTGGATGACAGTATTTGCTGAAAACACTGATTCATCTCTTGGAATAATCTTTGAGTATAAGATATATGTAATTATCTCATTAGTGTAGCAATCTGGTTTTCTTATTAATAAAAGGAAAAGTAACTTATGAACATTACTAGATCAATTTATTTTCTTCTAGTTTATATTTTGGTGTTAAACCTGAGAAATATCAATGAAGCTTTTCTTCGGTCTATCCTAGTGACATCTGGATTGGGACTGTATGACACAATAGTGAAAATGTCCTTACAATGAACATAGGTAAGGTACCTGTAGTCAATGTCATAAATACGTTTTACTACATGAGCAGAGGTTTGTTGAGTGAGAAAAACATTTACCTAAAATGTTTGTACCCAGGTTTGTACATACATTTGGGTTTGGCACATGTTGCATCTTCTTCTGCCACTGCCACTGAGAAACAGCAAGTGCATTGTTACATGCTCAGGAGGGAGCCTTCTTGCTCATGGTTTGTGTTCCCATAACCTCAGTGGACCCTGGAATCCACAAAGATTCTCCTTGTGCTGCCACATGCTCAATGCAGATGGCATCTTCAGAGACTATGTTGGCAGACACACACGAGCCAATATTTACTATGTGTAAACAACATTTTTTAGGAGTTTGTAAGTCAGCCAAAGGTAGGTGTCTTTCACACAGATAACAAAATGGTTCTCTGACCTCATGTTGATAATCTCCATTTCTCCAGCTCCCCAATTACAAGTGTGTACTTAAAGTATGAAAAGGTTTCTTCACCCAAATGATATTATTTGTTTCATAAAGATGATTTTTTTTCTACTTCCAAAGAATAGCTGGTCTGTTTTAGCTGAAGTTTATGTTCAATACTCAGCCAAAAACATCACTTTCTATTCAACAAACACCATAGGGAGAGTAACCACACTGTAAATTAAACTTGCAAATGTAAATTCAAATGTAAATTTTTAAGAACTTGCAAACAGCTCCAGTAAGGATTGTCCCTAATACATTCTAGTTCTTTCACAATAACTTTCCAAAAGCTTCAAAATTGTCAAGTGAATGCTGTCCACAGTTTATGCAGATTGAGGATCTGGCTCAATGCACTTTAAAGTGATTCATGATAAAATTTCAAAGCAATATGTAATGCTTCAATGAAATGGACACCTGAAGTAGCCTATCGATCTTATTTTGTTTTATTATCCTTCTTTTCAAAACCCAACATATCTGTATGGGGTTTATAAGGTATATTAAATATATATTTTATTCAAACAAGCATTTTACAGGCAAATGAATAAACTTACATTCATATATCTCAGTTATACTTGTGCCAGTAACTGTTTCTAACAAACGTCTTCATGAAGGCTTCTTATTTAGATAAGTCACCAGTGAAGAGTAAACAAAGATTCTAACAAACATTAAACAGCATCATAACTCCAGATTGATTTTTTTGTTACTCAGCTGTTGCATCTATGGGTTTTGATTATCTCAGCCTAAAAATCTTAAATGTGTAATGAATATTTTTTGTTCTGAGGAAAAAAAATGTCAGTATGTCCTTCAGTTCTTATTAAAATTGTGAAAGTATTGGCTAAGACAGGACTCAAATGCAATATTGTGTTTAAAGGCATTTTTCTTCCCTTTCTCTCTACTTCTCAAGATGTTGGAATATATGCTTGGGAAAAAGATTGATATATTGATATATTGAGATATATATATATATATGTATAGATATATTGATATATTGATCTACATGCTGAAAATTTGAGAATTTAATATAGTTGCTCCAATATATGAATTTCTACCTTACTTTGACTATATACTATATTTTCTATTCACATCTTGTGATAACAGCTTCTCATAATTTTTACGTCAAACACACATGAATATTATTTTCATGTATGAAAGTACAAAGTTAAATGTGTATATTTTTAATCAAATAAAGTTAATCATATTTATATACATATTTGGTTGAAAACATGGGCTATCTCACTGGTTTCTCTGACTTCACTTCCTGGATGAGTACAACACCTAACTAACTTGTTTTTCATCTAAAATGAAGTACATTTCTGAACATTTTAATGTTTTCACAGAGAAAATGGTGAGCTACAGCTGAAATAGTCATTACTGTATCTCAGAATGGTCAGAGTAGCTAAAGACAGAAAACACTTATCACATCAGCTGTTTCAGTTTCCTGCATTATAGTAACTTCTTAGAGAAAATATACCAGTCCCTATTCAAGTGCAGATACTTTTCATTTCCTATGTGTTATCTAAAGACCTAAAAGAAATAAAGTGAAAAAATAGCTACTGAAAGGGAAGCTTTGTAGTTCATGGTTCTGATAGCAGTGAATGTCAGATGGGCAGTCTTGATGCAGGTTAGAACCTGCAAAGCTTTCTCCTTAGTTGAAAGGCAAGAGCACTCTCTTTCAGTGTAGTCAGCCTAAGTGTAATATTTCCCCATAATTACATAATAAATTTCTCTCAGCTGTGCAAGTCTTCTAGAAAAGTGTATGATGCTATCCAGTCGCAAATTACTGGATAGTCTTTTTTAAATAATTACATTCCTGCAGGATAAAAGAAGCCCCACAATACAGGTCAAGCTAGATGATATTAACTTCCCTTACAGATGCCACTGAAGAAGAGTATAGCCAGATTTAAATGGAATAACATTCGGAGAACAGAAATAACATATAAGCCCATTTCATAAACATTACATTAAAATGTACCAGCATGGAGGAAGCTGCAGAGATGCTGATGTAGCCCATTATATCATCAATGTAAAAACTAGCTAATACCATGAAACTGAAGAAATAATGTTCCACTTAAAATGCTCTGAAAGAAATATTTCAGTGTGGCAGTCATGGTGGCACGTATTCAAATACACAGCAGATTTTTTTTGGCATGTGCAAAGCCTGAGATCCTGGCTTTGTGTGGTAACAACTGCATACATATTTGGTTAGCATAAAAACAATCTGCTTCAAATATATTGATGCCAGGTAATTAACTAGATCAAATAATTCATTGACAGAGGCAGATGTTGATGATTTATTTTAATGTCAAGTTTTACATTGCTATGCTCCACACCAGGACAGAGGAAATGATTGTGAACAGTTGGGTTGAAATGGTCACACTCTTTTCAAATAAATACTTAATCACAAGATGTAACCATGTTGCTGTGTATTACATGGGAAAAAGAGCATCTTTAGTAGCTCTGCACCTTCTACAGTAGAGGATGTCAGTGACAGAGCTCTTTAATGAAGGTATAAGTTTTACCCTTAGAAACTATCAAACCTAGAAGGTAAGACAAATCTGACAAAAAACAACAATTAAATAATAAAGGTTGTGGATTTATTTCCTGCAATATTTCATTTTATTTTAATTCTAGGGCTTAGCTTTAAAGTTCTGCAGATCTCTCTTATTGGAAGATAAGGAAAAATTAACAACAGTAAGTAAATAGGCTGAAATTAAACACACAGTGTTATGAATGCTTGCGCAGAGGTTACCCTGGTAACCTGTTGACAGATTGCTGGCAGTCATGAAAGTTTCCTCCCAGTAAGCCATTCCAGAGTTTTACATGCTGGGCCAAAGAATACTGACTGATTATTCAAATGTCTGGCATTTCTGGGCAAGAAAACTGACATTCTCAGTGTATATTATATGTTCTTAATATCTGGTTTAGATAAACAAGTTTTTCTTATCAACAAAATCCCCAAACATACACCTTTGAAGTAGCTCATCAGAGGATGCTTTTCTTCAACTTAGCGGTGATATCCACAACTTTAAATAACCCTTTTCTTCTCAATAGCATATTCACTTGAAAGCTGTCTAACAGTGCTCACTGAGAAATTAATATGAATATATAATGAAATTTACAGGATGGTTAAAATAAACTGTACAGTAATATTTTAAAAATTATGCCATATATTCCAAAGTAGGTCTAGCTATTCAGTTTAATCAACTTTAAAGGTAGCAAAACACATTAAATCTTTCCCACTACGTTACATTTTATCCAATTATGTCTGCATTGAACTCAAAGACAAAAGTTTTACTAAATCATCATCACTTTTTGAATAAACTGTACGTTCCAGGAATGCAACCAAGTTTAACCAAACTTGCAAGAGAGAAAGAAGCTGACACTTTTCTTGGTAGCTTGCTCCAGTGATGTTTCATTCTCCCTTTTTTAAAAAATATACAGGTCGGCCTAATATGCTTTTAACTCCTCTGGTTTCAACTTCCAGTAACTGGTTCTTAGTTTCTATTTCTCTTTAAGGTTTAATCGCTGTTTATGAGGAAGTCACTCATATGACTGCTTGTACACTGCAGTTAAATCACTTTGAAATCTTATTATTATTAAAAATAAGCAAATTGATTCTTAAGGTGAAAGCCATGAGATATGCCTTCACTTTTTGTTTGAAAAGTTCTTGCACTCTTTTCCTCTCTTGTTTTTTTTTTTTTTTTAATGTCCATCAAGGACTGTGAACATCAAAACTTTTTTAACTATTCCAGTGTGTCATATGCCAAGGTAATAATGATGGTCTGCTTCCTCTCATTCATTGCTCCCCCATTTTTCAATTTCCTTGGCTTATCAAAACTCATGTCAAAAATTCAAAACAGCTTTGAAAATTTAGTCTTCTTGAAAAAGAGTACAGTGTCAAGGTGTCACGAGTGGAGACAGAGGGTGGATAGATTTTACCAGCTGCCTAGGCCTATGACAACTAATGACCAAACCTATTCAGAGTGACCAGCACCCAAAGCCCAGTCTCACTCACAAGTCCTTATAAAGACAGCCGATTTATGTCTAATGTAAAATAGATTATGGTTTATTAGACACAGGTGAGAACGGAACAAAGAACTAGACAATTTTTTACTACACAAAATATGAAAAGCTATTCATAGCTAAAACAAACATATATATATGTTGCCCAAAATAGGGAGATTAAAACAATATAGCGCTAAAAATGAAAAGGTACCTATTAATATTATTATAGCTAGCAAAGAAGAATACAACTTAGGAAACCAATGCTCTTACCAAATCCAATTTCTGGAGCTGGGGATGCATCAGCGTCCTCACCCAATCCCTCGGGAAGTAACCACAGAGCCTGTGTCCAAGCCCAGGGGAGAAGACTTTACTTCACGCTCCAACGTCCATGTAGAAAAGCTTCTACCTTTCCGAGGTTTCGTGGTGTTTTTTTATAGGAAAAGAGTGTGTGTATTTGCGGTCACTCAAAAATTCTTCACATTCTCTCAGTGTCTCACCTTGGCTTCCAGGCGCCAGTATTCGATAGCCCGGATTAAGCTATCAACTTAATCTAAGCCATCGATCTCCGGCCAGCGATCAGAGAGAGAGAAGGGGGAGGGGGGTCTGATGTATCACGGTCTGGGAGGGCTGCACAGGCCGGCTCCCCCCGGTCCGGGGTCCCTGGTCCGTGTTATTCCACCGGATCTGGGGCGGGCGGCCCCCGAGGTTCCGCGGCATGGCGTGAGTCTTCAAACCACATCAATTCAAGCAGGAATATAGTGATGCTAAGGAAGAACTGGACTCCATCTCTGTTCTGCTAGGGAGGTTTATTTGGGGTAACGGGGAAAAGGGGGTTGCAGGGAAGGAGAAGGGGGAAGGGAGACAGGGCAGGTAGCAGATGCTAGCAGCTCAGAGATGGAAGACCTCGAGCTGATCCGGACATCAACTTATAAAGGGAAAGGAAGGGGAGGGACTGTCTCCCCTAGAGCCAGTCCCGGGGAGTCTGAAGGGAAGACAGGCATAGGGAACCCACCAATAGATTTCGGGGTACAGCAGAGCATATTTCAAAATGAACCAATGGTATACAAAGCAGAGGGACAAAGGAGCACATGGAATCCTAAAACCCCACGTTGCTGCAGGGGTCATCCTGCCACAATCCACCCCTGTGACCCAAAGACACTACTCTTACTTCACGAAGTGACAGTGCAGGTGTCTCTTGCTTTCATGCTATAAAAAGCACTCACATTTTTTAATTTATGTATTATTGTTAAATTTTTGGTATACATTGTGTTTCCAAATTGTATTATTTTCTAATGGAACTTTGACTATGTTAATAGGAAGCATTTGCTGTTGCTTCAGTTTATGGGCTCCTGTAGTAGATTATGTAACAGAATATATTTAAAAGAAACATTAGTAGTAACAACTAAGGGATTAGAAAATATGACATTAACTTCAGAATGTCCATAGTATTTGGAGACAGTTTAACAAGTATTAGTCCATGTAGGGTAGATTGTTTTTCACCCCTTGAGTCTTGAGATTTTGGGAAAATCAGGAACAAAGAAGAGTCTGTGAAGGTAGCTTCTTGGTTGTAGCAGCTGAATGAGTCCAGTGAATGGTTGGTGAGTCTTTCACTCTTTCTGTGCTTTCCAGTTTAGTTTTCTTTTCTAGTGGAGTTTAGTGTTAGTATATAAAATGTTAGACAATTTTATAATAATGTAAACAAATACACATATAGAGGTAGATATAGAAATATATATATATAATAGGTTTGATTGTCCTAGGGGATACAATGAATTTTAATTAGTTTAATTTGTTTAGGATGCAATTTTAATGGGCATTTTATACTTAAAAAGGTAGCTTTGTAATTTAAATTGATTAGGTTATATTTAGGATACAATCTCCTTTTTCTACTGTGACAATCAGGGTAAAGACATAGAGTAATACATGTAGAAAATTATAAAGTATATACATAAACATTACTTAGATCTGTCAAATCATTTAGTACTTCAATAGTACTGAGTGAACAAAGCTAAATTTGGGATTTCTTTCTTTTTTAGAGACGTTGATTATTATTGGATTTACTTATTTTGTTGATTCTAATTTTGCAAATTTGAAGTATGATCTATATTCCGATCATTAATGTTACAACTACAATTATTACACCAATTAGTTTCCTCATGATTGCACTTAAATTTGGGATCTACGAAGTTATTCAGTCAAATAAATCTGTACCTTGATCTTTCTGGATTTCATGTAAAATTTTTGTGTTTTTCCTAATTTCCTCTAGATCAGTTTGTATTTTGAGGGTTTGATCTACATATACACAGCAGCTTGTGTTGATGACTGTGCATACTCTACTTTTGGAGGCTAATATCAAGTCTAAAGCCATTCGGTTCTGCTTAACTACCTTTGAGAGGCTGGTGACTTCTTGTTGTAAGGCACTGATTGCATCATCTGTCCGGTTTTCTATTTGTTCAATAAATCTAGATATATTTACTATTGCCTTTTCTAATTCAGGTATTCTTATCCATGGTAAGAACCCTCTTACAAATTTATGAAATCCAGTAGGCCTCTCAACTAAGGGATTTAAATTTCATTTGTGTCTTGTTATAAAAGATCTTAGGTGTCCTCGGGGAAATTCTGATTTGTCAATAATGTCTATTTCTGGGACAACTGTACTGATGGTGCATATTCCTTCCCACATAGGGGGTAGAGCTTTTTAGCTTGGTTTCCGCAAAGCCAATAGTATCCCATGCTGTCTGGAATAGGCCACCATTGTGTGGTTAAAATGCCTTTTTTAGTTACGTCCAGATATGAATGGCACTCGGGATAAATTCCTACTTTGACACCACAGTTACATTCAGGTAATTTCATTTTTTGGTGTGAAGTTACTCCTGGTCCTTCTAGACATCTGTGAATACAGGAAGTCCCCACAGTTACAATGTCTATTGTTAGGATTTGCTGGTCTATAATGGTGTGACTTCTTGTTCCCCCCAGAAAGAGCATTATTTTGGCAGGAGGGATACCATTGGAAAATATACTTGGTATGGGAAATCCCATCATTCGAGTACCTTCATCTGAGTGAGTAGGAAATTGAGAACAGATCCAACAATCACTTCGATTGGCTATTAAGGTTATAGCTTGTATTAATTTGAGATGGGTGTTTCTTTTCCATGGGTCAGATAGCATTTGCTCTATTTGTGTTAGGTTAGAGTGAGTCATGGAAGTATTAACATTTTTCTCTGGTTTCCCTTTCACAATGACTAATTGCAAAGTTTTATCAGGGTGGCTGGTGTGCCATTTAGCATTGCTAAAAACTGTGACTTGCAGGCATAAAAACATAAGCAACATTATCATTAACATTTTGATTACAACAGATTTACTGGTTGGTGTGTAGTCCAATGAGATTTCCCATTTATGTGGAATGGATGTTGTTTGTTTTTAAGAGTCTAGGACTTTTTGGAGTTTTCACGGCCGTGTAGCAAGCAGTTCTTTCTCCTTTTGCTTCAACGTTTCTTGTCTCATGTCCGGAGTATATGCTTAGCCTTTGATCTGGTAGGGATATTCTTAAATATTTAAGGTTATTAGAGAAACTAAAGCAACAGAATTTAAATAGTGATTAGCATTTTTTTTTTTTTTTGAGAGTTGTCATTCTCTCTGTTGGCCTGTAGTTGCAAACACGTTGCTATTTTCACTGCTGTTACATGGGGGCAGTGTAGGGATGGTTTTATGAGTCTTCAATGGCCAAATAGGGTCTTGAAACCAGCTTTGTTACAGTTTTAAAATGTGGGAAATACCCATCGAGAGCTGATTCTATGCTGGTGTCCATTAGAGTCAGTAGCTACCCAAGCTATGGGCCTTCGAGCACTTGTCAGCATCATTGGTACAATTCCAATTTGGGGTAATTTTACCATAACTTGTTGGCCCACTGTTAGATTATTTTGAAAGGTTTCAATCTTGTTATGGGGAGTTGTCTGAAAAGACACAGGGCTTAAGAAAGCTCATGAGATTGGACTACCCATCACTCCATATTTATTATTTAACTGATACAGCGCATAAGATAACTGTTTGTCCCAGCTAGAATTCTGTGGTTTAAGGTAGCGTTTCAGTAAACCATTGGCCCATTCTACCATTCCATTTGCTTGTGGGTAATAAGGTGTGTGAAAAATCCACTTGATACCTTCCTTCCTGGCCCAATCTTGTACTGCTGTACTGGTAAAATGTGATCCATTGTCACTCTGTATGGAGTCTGGGATAAGAAGGCTAGAAAACCACTCACTAAGTCCTGAGATGGTGGCTTCTGTGTTAGCTTGTCTGGTTTTTGTGGCCTTTATTAGTCCAGATACAACTTCAACTCCTGTTAATATGTACTTATAACCATTAGATGTTTTTAAAGGTCCAATATAATCTATTTGCCAGGTTGACCACAGTGCCTTATTATCTTTGATGTGTAAGGGTGGTGTTTGATCTGGGTGATTTTGTTTGAGTCTCAGCTGGCATTGTGGACACTGTGTGAGAATATTTTTGCACATTTGTCTGGTTATGGGCCATCCCCTACTTTGTGCTGCAAAAAAGAGAGCACTTTCACCCGTGTGTTCTAATTTACAATGTAAAAATTCTGCTAACATGTACTAGTGTTGTGAGTCCTCTAATTCATCACTTTTTATCTTTTTTATTTTTGTTAGATTATCTACTTTGTTGTTCCAAAACGATTGTAATGTGCGGTCATTTGAATGTGCTTTAACCCAGCCTATTTGGATTTTTCGATTCTGAGCTTCTGTTAACAACCACTCCCAATCCTCTTTCTGCCAAACTGTCTTCTCATTTACCTGCCAATTTAACGCTTCCCACTGACGCAACCACTGTGTGGCTCCAGCCCAGATGGCATAAGAGTCTACATACATTTTTTCTGCCTTTCTCTTTACTGCCAGTAACACTGCTTTCAATTCTCTTACTTGTGCACTTCCTAAACCTTCTTCTATCACTTTCTCTCCTGTTTCAACATTCAGAGTCACTGCTCTGTACTTCCATATTTCATCAATTCTTTTAGCTGAGGCGTCAGTAAACCATACACCTTTTACTTCAGAATCTGGGGTAAACGCAGGGGCGTCAGTTATTTGGCTGCTTTTGAACGGCTGTTGCAGAGCCAGGGTGTCTGGGGGGATGGCAATTTGTAATTTGGTCGGTTTTATCGGCCCTTCAGTGATAACCATTTGGTCTGTGATTCCTGTGAGGTATGCAAACCATGTGTGTACTGTGGGTCTTTGTGCGATGCCCTCGGGCGGAGCACAGCCTTTTTTTACACTATTTAGCAAGTTAAAAGGTCGTTGAATTTTAACAGGTGGCAGCTGCTGAAATCTCTCTACTTGTTTGAGAGCTCTAGTAAGAGATAAAAGTCCTTTTTCCCAGTTGGAATATCTTTTTTCAGTGTCTTTAAATGATGTGGAACTAAATCCCAGTGGACGCTTGGGTCCTTCAGGTCCTTTTTGAAATAAATTACAGTAAGTTCCATGTTCAGCAAAACCCTACTCAACTATTATGGGATTGCTGGGATGAACTGGACCAAGGGATTGGTAGGTTTTTAATTCTTCTATTAATGTTTGCAGAGCTTGTTGGTGAACATCATCCCATTTCCATGTTTGATTTTTTCTCATTAGTGTGTATAAGGGTCTTGCTATTATGGAAAACCTGGGAACATGCTTTTTCCAGTACCCCAAAGTACCCATTATCTGCTGCAGTTCTTTTTTAGTCATGGGGGTGTAGCAACGTGGGGTTTTAGGATTCCATGTGCTCCTTTGTCCCTCTGCTTTGTATACCATTGGTTCATTTTGAAATATGCTCTGCTGTACCCCGAAATCTATTGGTGGGTTCCCTATGCCTGTCTTCCCTTCAGACTCCCCGGGACTGGCTCTAGGGGAGACGGTCCCTCCCCTTCCTTTCCCTTTATAAGTTGATGTCCGGATCAGCTCGAGGTCTTCCATCTCTGAGCTGCTAGCATCTGCTACCTGCCCTGTCTCCCTTCCCCCTTCTCCTTCCCTGCAACCCCCTTTTCCCTGTTACCCCAAATAAACCTCCCTAGCAGAACAGAGATGGAGTCCAGTTCTTTCTTCGTCTCACTATATTCCTGCTTGAATTGATGTGGTTTGAAGACTCACGCCATGCCGCAGAACCTCGGGGGCCGCCCACTCCAGATCCGGTGGAATAACATGGACCAGGGACCCCGGACCGGGGGAAAGCCGGCCTGTGCAGCCCTCCCGGACCATGATACATCATGGGGGTAGGTATGGTGTCTAATTTCGTAACAGTTTCTTCCGGAATTACAGCTCTGCCTGAAACCCACCAGACTCTTAAAAACTTTACTTCTTTAGAAGGTCACTGACATTTGGTTATAGGTACTTCTATTCCCTCTTCGCTCAATTCATTCCATATGTTTTCTGCGGCAACCCTCACTGCTTTTTCTTCTTTATTACCCACCAATATATCATCGATGTATTGATACATTTGCACTCCTTCTGGTATTTGTACTTGTTGGAATAGCTCAGCTAAAACATTGTGTGCTATAGTGGATGAATGTTTGTAACCCTGAGGCAGTCGATAGAACGTATATTGTACTCCGTCCCAAGTGAATGCAAACTTAGGTTTGTCTTCCTCGCGAATTGGTACCATGAAAAACATGTCTTTTATATCTAGCACAGCCATCCACTCGTGAGCAGAAGCCTGCAGTGTGGAAGTCAAGTTTGCAATGTTGGGAACAGCTGCTGCTAAGGGTCCCGTGTTAGAATTCAATCTTCGATAATCAACAGTTAATCTCTAGCTCCCATCTGGCTTTTTTACTGGCCAGACAGGGGAATTGAAAGGAGAATGTGTTCTATATATATTTCTCTGTTTTAAGTTTGTGATTACTGCATTAATTTCTTTTTTAGCTGCTAGAGGTATGGGATATTGTTTGATGTTAGTTACAGCAGACACAGGTAATATTGGAGCCATTTTTAGAAGTTTTATTTTTCTATTTTTTCCAAAAAGGTTACTGCATGAGGTTTTCGCAGATTCAAAAGACCAGATAGTACCGTCTTGTAATTGCCACTTTTTTCCTTGAAGGATATCATATCCTACAATGCTCTCTTCATGATTAGCAATAGCAAAAATATGAGCTGTCATTCTTTTTTCTCCAAGTAACCACAACTAGATTTTTGCTAAGTAAGCTGTGGTACCGTCTCCGTTAAAACCAGTTAAAAGTATCTTTTTTCTCTTTTTAAAACTTAAGTTTAATTTTTCAGCATCTGCCAGAGAGATTAAAGAGATTTGGGCTCCAGTATCAATAAGGAATTTCAGAGGCTGTCTCTTTGGCCCCACAGGCAAATACACATATGGGCTAATTTCTTTGGGTGTGTCTGAGCGCTGGCTCGGCTGCCCTGACATTCCAGCGCTTGTCAGTTTTTTTGAGGTGCAAATGAGTTGGGTGTAGGGGCAGTTTCTGCTTCTTGTGCGGTGTTTGAATTGCTAAGTGGTTGTAATTTCATCTGTTCTGTGAATTGAATTAAGCTTGCGATGGAACTATTTGGCCTCCCTCTTATTAAATCTTTTGGAATACCCAGGGAGAGGGCCTTTCTCCATAACTCATTTCTTTTTTCTTTATTAGAGTCAGGTTGATAATGATAATTCTTTTTCTCGGAGGGGTTATGTTTTACTACTTTCACCCGCCGTTCAGGAATTCTTTTGGGTTCGATTACTGACTCTAGATTCCATCCTATTTTGCATGAGAGGTTACATCGTGTAAGAGATCTGCCCATGTAGGGATAGGTCTCTGTGGTGCTTGTGGATTTTGTCTGTTGAATGTTATATTGTTTCTGATTTCATCTCATCTTTGTATCAAGTGATTTTTTATGTCTGATGGGGCTCCCCGTATTAAGGGGTGCATCCTTTCAGGATCTACCTCTGCAGAGATTGGGATGTTTCTGCCCACTCTGTCATGCATTGCTTGAATACAAGCAGCTTTTGCTATTGCCACTGTGACCTCGTCTGCAGTATGAATAGGGAGTACAGTTGGTTCCCCTTTGTCCATTTGATTTGTTCCTCCTGCCCAGTAAGCCACTCTGCTGGTGATGGAGTGCGGTTCGTCAGGGGGTTGTGGTCCAAGGTGTAAAAATACTCCTGGACCCCAGAAGCCATAGCTTTCTGAGCCATCTAATAATACATCATCTCCTCCTGTGAGGCAAACTCTCCATAAATATTCTGTTTCATTTTCCCCCGCCTTTCTCGAGTATTTTTCTTTAATGTTTGCTATTTGCAGGGCATTGTACGGGGTTGTTTTGGTTGTAGTTTGCCGGCCTCGCCTTTGCGGGCCTTGTGCTATTTCAGTTTTTATTATGGGTTTTATTTTAAATTCTGGAATTTCTTCCCCCTCAGACGGTGGAAGTTCCGTGTTTTCATCCGAATCTAAGTCAAAGGTGTCATTATAATTTTCATCAGAGCTTTCCCAGATATCACCATCCCAATCTTCAGGAGATGTTATTAATTTTTTAATTTTTCTGACATCCATAGATTTGGGAATATGCAATAATGTTAATTCCAATTTTTCTTCCACCATTTTTGCATGTTTTTTAGATTCTTTTAGCCCCTGTTGTGCCTGGTTATATTGGCTTTGCAGGGATAATTTTGCTAATTTTAATCTCTGTATTTCATTCATCTACTTCTTGTCGCTGTTGAGCGGCTAGCTGAGGAATGACCCAAGTTCTCAGACAAGGAAAGAGAGGAGAAGAGCGCTTTATTGTTTTGAATTCCATATATATAGAGTTTACAGAGGTGCCCCAGATTGGTCAGCCCGAGACCTCCCCCTAGGCCCAATTGGCCAAGCCCGAACTGACCCAATCCAGAGAAGTTGTTTGCAAAACATCCAAACTTTATCTTGTTTATGAAATATAGCAAAATGTTCCCACGGGAAGAACCTGTGCTAGCCACAACTTCTTGTTTTCTTTTATTATTTGTTGTCTCCATCTCCAAGCAGAGTTTAAACATAGGGCGAGTACATGACAAATAATGCCCTTTCCTTTGGTATCTTTTAATGATCCCCGTTTTTCATCTAATTTTTCCTTTATGTTTCTCCACTGAGACCAGTTATCTGTGGGCCAAGGATCATTAGTATCAATGTGAATATTGTGCCTCCGTAATTATTGTGTAAGTTCCTTACTCTCAGTTCTTAAATCGTTAGCCCTCTATCCTGCTCACAGCACCAAAAATGTCACTAGTGGAGACAGAGGGTGGATAGATTTTACCAGTTGCCTAGGCCTATGACAACTAATGACCAAACCTATTCAGAGTGACCAGCACCCAAAGCCCAGTCTCACTCACAAGTCCTTATAAAGACAGCCGATTTATGTCTAATGTAAAATAGATTATGGTTTATTAGACACAGGTGAGAACGGAACAAAGAACTAGACAATTTTTTACTACACAAAATATGAAAAGCTATTCATAGCTAAAACAAACATATATATATGTTGCCCAAAATAGGGAGATTAAAACAATATAGCGCTAAAAATGAAAAGATACCTATTAATATTATTATAGCTAGCAAAGAAGAATACAATTTAGGAAACCAATGCTCTTACCAAATCCAATTTCTGGAGCTGGGGATGCATCAGTGTCCTCACCCAATCCCTCGGGAAGTAACCACAGAGCCTGTGTCCAAGCCCAGGGGAGAAGACTTTACTTCACGCTCCAATGTCCATGTAGAAAAGCTTCTACCTTTCCGAGGTTTCGTGGTGTTTTTTTATAGGAAAAGAGTGTGTGTATTTGCGGTCACTCAAAAATTCTTCACATTCTCTCAGTGTCTCACCTTGGCTTCCAGGCGCCAGTATTCGATAGCCCGGATTAAGCTATCAACTTAATCTAAGCCATCGATCTCCGGCCAGCGATCAGAGAGAGAGAAGGGGGAGGGGGGTCATCCTGCCACACAAGGATGGTTAAAACTCTGATGCAAAACAAATGAAGGTTTAAGGTTATAGCAGAAATTTAAAAATCCATATTACATAATATGTTAACAGGACTATGTACTATGGCAGCTGTAGCAAAATTGTCCTTAACCAATCTGGAAAATTTTTTGCTAGTAACTGCAAGACAAGCACCAGCTATGCAGAACACTGCACAGTTATACACAAAGAAAATTTGTGACTGAGAAGATGGCAATAAACCTCATCTTTTAAGACAAGGGCCACAGGATGCCTGGTAGGAAAGGCTCCCTCTGGTTCCCTGTGCTTTTGATCAAGCCTTTTATACATACACAGAACAAAGAGAACCTCTGTTTTTCAGGATCTTCAATAAAATTCTAAAAGTCTTCAGTAGCTGGGTGGAACTCATTTATCTCTCTCAGTGGGATAAATGAACACTGCTATATAAAAGAAAAAGATCACATGTGGCTGTTTCCAACATCACAAGACAGGATTGACTTCACATAGTCATTCTTCTGATGTAAGACTTTTAATTAAAAGATGTTGCTTTTGTAACAGCAATGTCTTACTTGAAAAATTAGTATTTTCCTCTCCAAGTTAATTCCATTAAAACAGTAGATTCCTTGGAGGTTAAATGTGATACACACATAGGAAATAGCCCCACTTGTTAATCAATACAATGTATAAGGGTAATGAGATGTTACACTAGAAGAAAAAAATTATGAGAAAATTGCTTTTGGAATTATCTGTATGGAGAGAAGCAAAGCAGCGTAGCAGTTTTACTAATGTCAGCATATATATCTGCCCAGTTAATGAGAGACTATGCCATTTCCAAAGGTGCACTTTAATGGATAATGATTTGTGAGCACTCATACAGCAATATGTCCTCTTGTATTTTGTCATCTATATTTGGTCATGTTTAGACTTCTCTGTAAATGATTCACATACAATGACATTGAAATGCTTTGCCACTTCTGTGCATAAATCTCACCAACAGCTGCTGAAACACCAATGGACTCCTAAATGGACTGTGCCAGCTTCATTGCTTTCAGTATGAAAAAGACCATGCATAAACAGCCGAAAGAATAATCAAAATGTTTGTTATATTGTTCTCATTCTGCTTAGAACCTGATGGGAGGGCAAACCTAATCCTTGAGTAATCGGCTTGTTTTATCTAGGTTACCACATCAGGTCCTCATAAGTTTACAAAGGGACAGGGCCCACAGTCTATTCACGCTGTGGTCAACTGTGGCAACTGAGCAGGCAGCTTCAGATTGCATCTCTTTAAACAGAACTGTTCACTAAAATTGTCTGTATTTGAAAACTCTTTTTTGCAAGATCAACAGAAAGGGTCAGGACAAAATCAAGGAGAATGGATTGACTTTTTAACAACTTTCCCTCACTAGGATCTTGCACAGAAGCTGATTGATGCATCATAAATAATGGGACTAAAGTGAGAATTCAGTTGATTTCAGCTTGGCATAAGACCTAGTCAGAAAGGAGGAAACACTTAGGCTTTATTAACTAGGAACACTATTCTACTGCTTGTCTCATTTTCTGAAGAGGACCTAAACTAGGAATAAAATCACTACTGAAACGTATAATACTACTAGGTAGGTTGGTTTTAGACACTCAGAATTACATATTTTTTACACATATTTTCTCTCTCTGTTTTGCAGTCCAAACAGTACCACCTACTGGCATGTTCACGTCGACTTCAGTTGAAATGTTTATTTCCTCAGATAAGAGAAAGCAAAAGAGAAGACAGTGAAGAAACTTTTTTTTTTTAGAAGCTAATGTCCAGCTATCCTTGACAATTATTTGAATATTCACAACATGTTCTGTTGCAAGGTATTCAGGAAATGTGATGACCTAGAGTCAGACATTTTTTTAGTAGGAGCAATCCATTGGCTTCTCTCAGCTTCTAAAATTGAGAACATACCTCATCATATCCCTCCTTAACCTTTTCTTGACACTAAGCAGTTACCATTTGTGGCTAGCACAGGTCTTTCTCGTGAGAACATTTTTGCTACGTTTCATAAACAAAGATAAAGTTTGGATGTTTTGCAAACAGCGTCTCGAGATTCGGGCAGTTCAGGCCTGGCCAATTAGGCCTAGGGGGAGGTTTCTGGCTGACCAATCTGGGTGACCTCTGAAAACTCTATATATATATGGAAATCAAAATAATAAACGCACTTTTCTCTTTTCTTGCCTGAGAACCTGGTTTTTTTCTCTCAGCTAGCGGCTCAACAGCGACAACCATTCTTTCGTGTTTTTTCATAATTTTTTCCATCTTTCTTCTGTAGACTTTCATAATAGTTCCTTAATAGCAGTAAGTTTAAATAACACCCCAAAATCTGTTCTGAAGAACTTAGAAAGTATCTAATATTCATGGGAAATTTCTACAGAAGAGAAATTTCCACTGTGTGCATATCTATGGCATTATAGTAATCCAAGAATCACCTAGATTATCACTTAACTCAATTTGATTTATTTTTATAAGATCTAATGAATATTTGCATATCTACCTATAATAACTTAGCAATTCCCAAGAAACTTATGGCTGTAATTCTTAGAATATAAAAAGTGTTTTTCAATATAAAAAAAAGAATTTTAAATTAACACAATTGCACAATAACTACTTTTACTTGGTATTATTATTTCACAGTATTAAATCCCTATTATTAAAAGCAGAAAAACAAGGAAGATGAGGAGGAGAAAAAAGAAGTATTCTTCTTGGTTTTGATATTTGAAACTCTATTTTTGCTTCTTTTCCACATGTACACATCATTCAGTAGTGATTTTTTGTTTGAGTCATAGCTCAATGTGGGAGCTTATGCATAAATTATGCATAGCCATCCCATGAATGTAGCATCCACAGGAGAGGACTGCTGGCAGATATTGAGGCTATAACGATCTCCTTTGTGTCTGACTCAATTTTAAATAGTCAAAAAGGTTTGGGGTTGTTTTTTTTCTGTTGGGTTTTTGGGTTTTTCTGGTATTGAAATAGTGTTATAGCTTTCATCCTTCATTGCAGATACATTTATCCTACCTTCTGAAAATATAGACCTTGGCACAGTGATAAACTAAACAATACATTCCTAATTTACCTATTTTCTTTCACAACTTTTATAATACATACAATTACTATTATATGTGTTGTTTTAAATGTCCTCTTTTACCAAGTAAATACTCATATTTCCATTTAGACATGTTTCTACATATAATATAATTTTAGAAGATATTTCAATTTGAAAGTTGACTTTTTTATATCACTAGATGTTTGCAGATGCACTGAATGCAGTAATTTCAACTAAATGCCACTAAGTTAAAATAGTCAATACATTTATATATTAATTGCCCTATGTTGTGCTGTATAAATGGAAAATAAAAAAAGATATTTTTATTCAGCCATCAGCGCAGCTATGAGGTAAGCACTGATGTCTTCCCCCTCCTTGAAAGCACTATGATTGCAGTAACTAGGCTCACTTGTTAGAGAGCTAGATTGTTGAGATAAAAGCTGCAGTTTTGCCACCCACCCCTTCCTTAATATGTTTACCCTTCTGTTGAAGCATGGCTCGCAGAACAAGGCCATATAAATGGGATTTTTATGCACAATCTAGCCTATGTGACTGACCCTGGAGTGTCTTTCCCAGGAGATAATGAAGCGTACCAGCCAAGAATGTGAACATCATAGAAGAATTATAAACAAGATAGGGAAATCACACAGACAGGACTTTAGCTGATGCTAGGAGAGCGTGATTAGAAGCTTACAGCCAATTAGCAAGTTAGATTAGGCGTGTGAACGCTAACTTTTAACCAATCATATATACCGGTGTGTCACGTGAACAATGCTTTTGTCTATAATAATGCTTGCTTCCTAAGAATAAATGAAATGGCACCAATACCTCTGTGAGTGAGCGTGCAATATTTGGGCGACTCCCAACACCCTTCTCCTATTCTTCTGCCTTTCCCCACCCCACGTGGTCCTGGCCATTCCCTCAGGTTTTTCCCATTGGTTCCTGTACCGTAACTCCTCCCATCTACTGACCCTGTGCTCAGAGATCACTGGGCCAATGTGCTGTCCCCGCCCCTCTGTCTCCCTAGAAAACACCTGACCCTCTGCCATGTTGTTGTCTATGCACGTCTATGCACCATGTGTGTCTGTGCACCAGGGATGTCTGTGCATGTGAGGTCTTCACCCACGAGGCATCTCTGCCTCTGGGAGGTCTTTGGCCTCTGGTGTAGCCATGTGAATAAAACCTTCCATGGACACAATGCGTAGACCCTCCTCGCCTCCTTTACCACCGCCGGCTGCGAAGAGCAGATAAAACCAGAGCTAGACTTATGGCTCCCCAGCTGATGAAAGCGCGGTGTCCGGCCCTGGGATGGAGGTTTTGGTGCACTGAGGTGCTGAACTGGGCTGGGCAGAGACGCTCTTGGGTAAGGTCTGTTATAATATCCTTTTAACTGCAACACTAGATGACGTATTACATTTGGGCATCGTCTAAAGCATTATTTGCGTGGCTGGTTATTTATTTTCTGCTCTTGGCTTCAGTCTTTCAGACTGAGAATGATTAAGAAGACTAATGTAGGTGCTTGTAAAGTTGGATTTGTCCTGCTACAGAAGATGTAGCAGTGGGTGGCAGACAGCCCGGCAACAACATGAAAGTGGATGTGTCAGATGTGATGCACAGCAGTACTTGAAAAAATACAGAGCTATAGTTGTATTCCCTACTGCTGCTGCTTGGAGCCACTCTTCTGTGGCTTACAATGTTTCCACCATTTGGGAGAACAGAAGTTGTTTCAGTGCTATTATAGAATAGAAATAAAAAGACTAACTGCAATCTTGTTCATCTTTGAAGTCATCTTCATGTGCTGGTACTAGCACAATAACTACCGTTTACATATATAGGCAACACAACTCAAAACATAATCCCTAAATCTTCACTACAATATTAAAAAAATAAAAAGAAACACTAATGAGAAATAAAAAACCCGAAAAACAAACTAAAATCTCAGATGATCAGAGTGTTGGGGGTCAACATTTTTGAAGCAGGTGATTTGTCTTAAGATCTGTTCTTCATGGATTTTTCACTACATATCTGCTGCCACAGCAACAATTTTTCGTGTTGATGTTGCATCAGAATGGAATAGGTATTCATATATCTATCATTTTTAATTCTTTAGGAGATATTCATCTTCAATTTATTGCTTCTGATCACACTGGGATACACTCTTTCCTCTTTTTAAATAATAAGTAGAAATTTAAAAGTTGTTTTGCATTTACATAAGTGTCGATAGAACTATAGTTCCAGAAGATACCGATCAGTTTGATTAACATAAGTGGCATTGGTGCACCTCCATAAAATTTTGTATGTAAAATATAATCATGCATGACTTAAAATATCAAAACAGAACTACTGTATAGAAAGAAAACATATTAGAGATTTGTAAGGAAGAAATGAAAAGGATAAAATCAAAATACAGTTGGTGCTATTTTTTCTACTACATTTTAATCCAAATCCTAATTCTGGGCTCTACCTACTCTTAAAAACTGATAAAAACAATTTTATCCAAGAGTTCCATAAGGAAGGAGTTCAGGTGTCTGTTTCAAAAATCCATTTTACCTTATATGAACACTGGTGGTTTGTTCACTTTCACTTCCTAGTTAGTCAAATTATTAATAATTATGCTAGTTAACTTCAGAATTACTTTAACTACAAAGATATGCTGAAACCTGAAGGATGAAGTATTTATTTATGAAATCAAAGATGTTAGTACTTCTAGGACCACAAGAACATTTTGTATGATATTCCTGTGCACTGACTCATTTTTACATCATATTTCTTCTTGTTTCATATGAAAAGTCTGGAGCTGATAAGCTTTCAACACAGAAAGACATTTAAGATCCAGGACTTTGTTGGTAGCAAGACAAATGCTTTTCCTAGATGACCTGAAATGTCTGGCTTACCAGCAGCCTGCCCAGCCTGTTTGTACCTGGGGATAGAAGTTAGTTGCTTTTTCTTGACCCTAATTAGCAGAAGATTTTGTTCCTTGAGTGAGCCTACAGTTTGTGCTAATAGTGAATATGACAGTGCTTACTTCTGCAGTGTATGACTCCTTTTGTGGTTCTAATAATAAGTACCTCAATAAGCTCTAAATGTGAATTCAGTGCCTAAAGAATTATCCTTTTCATTATTCTTTATCCTCTATCTTTTGGCATTCAGCTGTAAAAATTACTTAGGAATTAGTGTCAATAATAATTAATGTAAGAGTATTAAGTACGAGGCAAATGTCTAAAGTCAGGCATTGGAGTGCAAAAGTTGGGGTTTTTGTCTAAACACTTTTGGCAATGTTTTTGAAAAAATGTATATAATTACCTTTGAAGAAATTGTGTTTTGAACATATGTGCTCTAAAATATGTGAACACTTTAAAAAATTTCATTCTTAATCCTTGATTTCTGTATCTTTTTCTCTAGTAGTATTGTTCTTTTTGCTAGAGAGAACACTATGTGAGTCCTCTAATACAGCAAAGGCTGGTGCCATGATATTTCTAGCTTTGTCCTCCCTTTAATTATGTTTCATGCTGACCCTCTTGTGTGGAGCCAGTACCAGCAAACACAGCTTTGATAGCAGTGTTTACATGAATGTTTGATAAGCATCTGTCAGCCCTTAGCACTCAACAAGACTGTGTAACACAAAAGACAGCCGGGAAACCCTGGAGCTTTTGCCACCTGAAAGCATAATCTCTGTGTTTTCTGAATTTCCAATGAGGAAGAAATTGTTCTTTTGTAACTCAAAATGTAATTTATGTAGTATTTATTATAAGGGTATATTAATCAGAAAAGACTTTTGGTGTTTTTCATTAAATGCAGCTTTCAGGAGCAAGGTCAAGATGTCTTTTAATATGTACTTGTCTTACTAAACTGTCTTTGATCCCTCTGAATAAAAAAAGAGGCATATAAAATTGAATAGTTGACTAGACTATTGACTACATCAAGGTGACTAGTGAGTAATTAATTGCAAACATTTAGAAAATGTATTAATTCTTTTTTTCTGTTCAACTATATTCTCAAATCTTTTAATTTTTTTTTTCTGTAGAAATTTCAAGAATCATAGAATCATAGAATGGCTTGGTTGGAAGAAGTAAAGCTTTGTTTTTACTAGGATTAAAAGAGCAGTTAAGCTGATTTCTGGTCAACATGCAGGAATACTGCTCCCAGGTCTGCTGGTAACCAGTTGTGTGACCTTGAATTAGATGTATGTATTTTCACAGTCTTTTTCTCAAGTTGTGCTTATCAAAATCATTTAGATATAATTTAATTTTGAATCCAGAAAGTATGCAACCACACCATTTTTTCAAGGACCTATGAAGCATAATGGAACACAGTATGCACTGTTGTTCACAAACCAGTCCATAAATGTGGATTTTAATTTGAAAATGACATGTAACCATCCAGCACATGAAAGTCACATCTCTAATGAAGTATACTATTTATGTACATGTGCAGGTCTTAGTAAAGTACTTTATAAAGGTCCAAAATAGATCAAATCGCTACCAATAAAATTAATTTATATGTATGAAGGCAAAATAAACAAGTGCTCAGGTGTTAAAATGCCCAAGGCAGCACATTTCTTACTTGATGCTGCTAGAACCTGGGACTATTTTTGCAACATCTTTAACAGCCCAAGCAACTGATATCTCAAGTGTGCAGGTCATTTGTATAGTAGCTGTCCGTGTCTCTCCAATTTAAAGACAAAGATGCTGTGTAAGACAGTGTCAAGAGAAGATTGAGTATTCATGAGGAACAAGATGTCTTTCGTGTCTTGATATCAGGCACATTTCCAGTTCTTAGCAAATACATAATACTTACATTTTGAGCAAATTGATAAAATGCCTTCATTTATTGGCAATGCTTAAAAATAGGAAGGAAAGGAGTTGACAAAGTACACAAATTTTAGTACTACAAACTGGTAAACATCATTTATTCAGCCCTATGCTCTTGGTACACGTTTTTAAATCAACTTGTAGCTCTTCCTTGTTTATTTTGTAGGGAAATTGGAAATGGAGTTTTATGAGATCATGCACATAAAGATTTTATTTGTTGATTTATCCTTCATACAGCTGTTCTACAATATAGATATAATGAACTCAGTGTCACCTATGGTAACTCCATTTATTTCAACCTGAAGAACAGAAAACACAGTAGTTTCATGGTTTGGAATCATATTGAGGAAGATTTAGCACATTCAGCACATTGCAGAAACCTGAATCATTTTACATAGTTTGAGTGAATATCCAGAACTTACTGCTAGATAAAATGAGATTCCATTTAAATTAGATGAAGACTACCTTGTACCATGAGAGATTCTTCAGCGTTCGTGAAAATTCATGCTCATACCTCTCAGTTTTCAAGGACTAATACAGAAGGATAGGTTAATTCATACTTCCATTTTTCAGGATGTAACATTCATTCTGACTTTCTTCAGACTTTCTTGACTGCAGATAGAATTCCTTACATTGCCAAGTATTAAGACAAGCAGTGTGAGAAAGCACCTTCTTTCTCCCACATACAAGGCAAGGAAGATTCATACAAGCCAACAAAGTGGATGGAAGAGACCTTTCTTAGCATGAAATGGCAAGCAAAGCAACATTTTCAGGAGCATACATATCTAATTCCAGACTACAGGAAAGTTCCTGAGGCTCTAGTAGATGCATATTATACCTATTTATAAGTCCTTCCTCCTTTAGAAATAAAAGACAGCTGCAGTCAGTATGTGTTATTGAATAAATTCTAGGGAATTCTTATGTGTTTTTTTAAAATTAAATAAGAGCAAACTAAGTTAGCAGCTTCACCAAGCATCACTTTGCTCATTCATATTATCCCATCTATATGTGCCATATGCAAGATTGACATAAGCATGAAAAAAGGGATGTGTAGTAATGCAATTTTCAGATCTCCATGTGGCTTCCTTTGTTCCCCTGCCTTGTATGCTATTGGTTCATTTTAAAATATGCACTCTGCTGTACCTGAAAACCTATTGGTGTGTTCCCCCTGTCAATGCTCCCCCTCCATCTCCCGGGACTGGCTCCAGGGGAGAAAAATCCCGCCCCTTCTCTTCCCCTTATAAGCCCGTGTCTGCATCAGAGAGAGGTCCCGCATCTCTGAGCTGCTAGCACCTGCTACCTGCCCTGTCTCCCTTCCCCCTTCTCCTTCCCTGCACCCCTTTTCCCCATACCCCAAATAAACCTCCCTAGCAGAACAGAGATGGAGATCCAGTTTGTTTCTTTGCCTCACCACGTTTCCTGCTAGAATTTCCGTGGTTGGGAGACCCCCGCCATGCCGCGGAACCCCGGGAGCCGCCCACTCCAGATCCGGTGGAATTATGAGGACCAGGGACCCGGTCCGGGAGGGGAGCCAGCCTGTGCCACCCTCCCGGACCCTGCAGTAACAGGGATGGATATCCACTTGCTTCAATTAAATAAAATATTTCTGAAATACAAAAGGGAGAGAGAATGAAAAAGCAATAGTATAGTATAAAGAAATAGTATAAATGAACATTTGAAAATTCCACTCCATGTTTGGGGTGCCATGTTGTGGCAGGATGCTCCCCACTCCCCCTCTCTCTCTGATCAGTCCTAAGAAATGGATGGCTCAACTTAGGTTCATAGCCTATTCAACAGCTACTAGTGCTGGCGACTGAAAGTCTGAAAAGACACTCCCCTGCGGAATGTAGAGAGAATGTGAGAAATTTTCAGTGACTACAAATACACACTTTTATCCTATAAAAAGCTCATGAAATCTCAGAAAGGTAGAAGCTTTCTACATGGACATTGGAGCGTGAAGTAAAGCTTTCTCCCCTGAGCTTGGACGCAAGCTCTGTGGTTACTTCCCGAGGGATTGGGTGAGGACGCTGATGCATCCCCAGCTCCAAAAATTGGATTTGGTAAGATCATTGAGTTTCCTAAATTGTATTATTCCGGCTAACTTATAGGTACCTTTCTTAACTTGCATTTCAGCTAGCTCAAGCAAGCATTTCTTAACTTGCATTATAGTTCAAGCAAGCATTTCTTGCATTTTTAACTATTTTTATAGTTCAAGCAAGGTTTTACCCCATAATTGCATTTTTAGCTATTATAGTGTTGCAATTATGTATTCATTGTGTGTTTATGTGTGTCAATCTGTTCTATGTTTGTATGTTTGTTATGTTCTGTGTCTAATAAATGGTATTTTTAGACAAATCGGCCAGATATCAAAGAATCTTGCGAACGGGACTAAGTCTTGGAGAACTAGCTATCTTAAAGTCTGTTAAACTGCAAAAACACATAAAATTCTTGTCTCTCATGTAAGACAAAATTGGCGTAGTCGGCAGGATGTCTGGCAAACGATTTAAGAAATTAACAGCTAAAGAGCTAACATCTTATTTTACGGAGGCCCGAAATTCACATAGCTATGAGTAACTCTCTATATTGTGTAGTATATAAGTGTCTAGCTTCTTTGTTCTGGTATCTCTTACGTCTAATAAACCATTTTATATGAAACCTAAATCAACCATCATTAACTTGCAAAATGACACTGGATTCAGAAAGTGTTGGTCACTAAATAGATTAACTGCTGATTGCCAAAGGCCTAGGCAATCAGCAAAAAAATCTATCAGCCCTCTGTCTATAAGCAAGATGTGTAACAATTACTAGTAAAGAACTTACCAAAAACACAGATGTTACACTCTGCCAATCAGAAACTGGCTTAAAATGAGAAAAAATCCATGGAAAAATTACATGAAACACAAAACTTGCTAAAAATTAACTAATCTCTCATGTACTTGCTTTATATCTAAGAATTGCATGTAATTAGCAAGCAAAAATGATAAAAGAAATTCCAGAGTTAATAACACCACCTGAGAATAAAAATTATGGAATTCAGAAAACTCTGATAAAAATTAATGATTCAAATGTTGAATTGAATCCTCACAAAAGCATAAAAACCCCTATCTCTAAAAAAGGAAAAGAAAATCTCTTTAGCACAAACAGTGTGTGTGTGGGGGGGAAGCGGAAAAACAAACTCCTCCGTTTCAAAGAAAAAAAAAACTCTAAGCAAAATTCCAACCCTCTCTCCCCCCCATCTGTTTCTCTCTCTCTCTCACATTCCTACATACCTTTCACAAACCTCTAATTGCTAGATTTACTCTTATTTCTTCTCGTATATTATCAATGTGCTTTAAAATCTCTGGTGTGTGTATGTAGTGTGTGTGAAAATGTATAAATTAAATCATGTCGACATGTATCTCGGGGACGCCTGTATGATATAAAAAGTGTGAGATGAGAGTGAAGTGAGAAGAACTGCGTGTAAAATGCTGCACCTTTCTAGCTTTCTGTCTACTTCTTTCTGTATACCTCTAAAATCCTCTTAAAAACTCCTTTGCCCTTTTGTGCTAGATTTTAGCAGTTGCAAAGCTAAACATCATTTCTTTTTGCTTTACCTGTTTAGTTTAAAAGTAAATCACCTTAAATGTTTCCCCCACAAGGGCTATTCCGGGAACAGCCAAAGCTAAGTTTTAAAAATTAAAATGAACCATTGACAAGAGAGAGCAATTGCTTGGTAGAGAAGAAAAGCTGCAAAACCAGTTTTCCTGTCCTGTCTTAATTTACATATTAAAGCAGAGATATCTCTCTCTACATTGCAAAAAAAAAAAAGGCAAGCAAAAGAAAAAAACACTGTGACATGTACTTTAAACTCTTAAGATCAGAGTTGTTTAGTTTTAAACTAAAAAATATACTAATAAGTAATTGAAAGCTATCTAATCAAAGAAAACCCAAAAAAGTATATAATTGATTAATTAGCAATTTTAAATTAGTACCACATAGAAATTGTGAGCAAAAATTAACACGCAAAGAGGAAAAGAAAATTTAGTTTTACTAAAAATCTAAATTGTTGTTTCTACAAACTTCAGTCCTAACAAACCCTATAAGTTTGTGAGATGATAAATTTAATAAATAATTGAGTAAAAAATGAATTAAATTAATGCAACTAACCACAACTATATCACCTTATATATAAAAATAAAACTTAATAAATAATTTAGAGTAAAATTTCTAAAACATCTAACAATTATGTTTAAGCTTTTTCCAAACAAAGCCAGATCCAGTAAAATCTTGCAAGCAGTTGCTCCTGGCTTACCCCAAATTCTAAGGTAAAAACTGTATAGTTTACTAATGCTTCAGCCAAACGTATTAATATTGTATATGGAAATACAGAGCAGTGGCTCTAAATATTGAATGTGAAAGAAAGTGATAAAAGAAAGTTTTGGAAAGTGCACAAGTGAGAAAGTTGAAAGCTGTGTTGCTAACAGTAGAGAGAAGAGCAGAGAAAGTGTGTGTAGACTTTTGTGCTGTGTGAGCTAGAGTTGCACAGTTGTTGTGTCAGTGGCAAGTGCTGAATGGCAGGTGAGTGAAAAGAGCAGTTTGGCGAAAGGGAGATTGAGAGTGGCTATTAGCTGAAGCTCGAAATCAAAAAAAAAAAATCCAAATAAACTGAGTTAAAACGCATCCAAATGACCACACATTGCAATAATTTTGAAAATCTATCCCAAATTGGGATTGTACCAATGATGCTAACAAATGCTCGAGGGCCCATGGCCTAAGTAGCTGCTGATTCTTATAGCTACCAGCATAAAATCAGTTCCCAATGAGTGTTTCCCCTATAACAAATCTGGTTTTGCTGAGAACAAAACTCTTATTTCCTCGCAAACCGCCCTGCACTGCCCCCGTCTGACAGCAGTGAAAATAATGACGTGTTTGCAACTACAGGCCAAAAGGGGGAATAACAATTCTCAAGAAAACATATCTATTATTACTTAAATCGTATTGATTTCATTGCTCTATTAACCTTAAATGTTTAAGTATACTTTCACCAGATAAAATCTAGGAGTACCTGAATGTGAAAGAAAAGCTGCTCAAGCAACAAGAAAAGAAATCTCTTCAAGCTGCAAGAAAAGCCATTTACTACCTACACAACTAAAGAAATGAATTAAACCTCCTGAACTCCTGCAAGCGAAGAAGCCAACTCCAGACAAAGAAACCATACTAGACTGCATAGTAACTAATGAATTTACTGTAACTGAAATATTCATTGTAATATTGTTTACATTTTTCTCATGCTTACAAGTTATTATTTACAATAATGCATTATGGCTAATCAGCCATCTCAACAAAATTCTAACAAAACCCTAATAATTGTTAAAGCCTCTGTATATACAGATGTCTAAAAACACCAAAAGTAGCTTCACACCAAAAAATGAAGTTACCTAAATGTATCTGTCAAATTATAGTAAAAATCTATTCCAAGTGTCATTCATATCTAACCATAGCTAAGAAAAGCATGTTAACCACACACTAGTGTGCCTATTCCAAACAATATAAAATACTACTAGCTTTGTAAAAATAAAGCTAAAGGAATTTTCTTATATTAATGTTCATTAATGTTATAAATTGTATACCAAAAATTTGCAAAAATTAGAACCAACAAAAATATAGAGATCAAATGATGACCATCCTCTCTAAAAAGAAAAACCTCAAAAAGAAAACCTTATTTAGTACTATTGGAGTACTAAATGATTCAATGATCTTATTATTTCAAATAATGTTTTTGTGTATGTATATATATCTTATCTAATTTCTGCAAGTATTACCTTAGTATATCTATGACTCTGATTGTCACAACGGGAAATATTTCATCCTAAAATATAACTCAAATTACAGAATCAATTTTGATTCTCCCAAAATAAAATATAAATTCCCAAATGGAATTATATTCTAAATGATTAAAACAATTAATTCTCATTACATTTTTAACTCCCCTGAGACAATCAAATCAATTAATATGTGTATGTGTATTCCTTTAAACTGTTGTACAATTGTCTAACATTTAACATGTTAAGCAAAAACAGGTAAAACACTGAAGAAGAAAACTGAACTAAAGAACACAAAACAAGTAAAAGAATCGCCAACCATTGACTAAACTCTTGCAGTAACTCCTATCAAAAAACTGCCTTCACAAACTCTTCTTCGTCCCTGATTTGCATCACATCCTCCTATGACCTTAAGATTCAAGGGGTGGAAATAATCTACCCTACATGAACTTATATCAACATAAATAACTTGCCAAATTGTCTCCAATTACTATGGACATTCTGAAGTTAATGTCATATTTTATGATCTCTTAGTTGTTACTACTAATATTTCTTTTATATATATATTCTGTTACATAATCTACTACATGAACCCATAAACTGAAGCAACAGCAAATGCTTCCTATTAATATCAATAACATAGTCAAAACTCCATTAGAGAATAATACAATTTAGAAACACAATGTATACTAAAAATTTAACAATAATACATATATTAAAAACGTGAGTGCTTTTTATAGCATGGAGGCAAGAGACACCTGCACAGTCACTTCATGAAGTAAAAGTAGTGTCTTTGAGTCACAGGGGTGGATTGTGGCAGGATGCTCCCCCCTCCCCCTTCTCTCTCTGATCAGTCCTAAGAAATAGATGGCTCAACTTAGGTTGATAGCCTATTCAACAGCTACTAGTGCTGGCGACTGAAAGTCTGAAAAGACACTCCCCTGCAGAGTGTAGAGAGAATGTGAGAAATTTTCAGTGACTACAAATACACACTTTTATCCTATAAAAAGCTCATGAAATCTCAGAAAGGTAGAAGCTTTCTACATGGACATTGGAGCGTGAAGTAAAGCTTTCTCCCCTGAGCTTGGACGCAAGCTCTGTGGTTACTTCCCGAGGGATTGGGTGAGGACACTGATGCATCCCCAGCTCCAAAAATTGGATTTGGTAAGATCATTGAGTTTCCTAAATTGTATTATTCCGGCTAACTTATAGGTACCTTTCTTAACTTGCATTTCAGCTAGCTCAAGCAAGCATTTCTTAACTTGCATTATAGTTCAAGCAAGCATTTCTTGCATTTTTAACTATTTTTATAGTTCAAGCAAGGTTTTACCCCATAATTGCATTTTTAGCTATTATAGTGTTGCAATTATGTATTCATTGTGTGTTTATGTGTGTCAATCTGTTCTATGTTTGTATGTTCGTTATTTTCTGTGTCAAATAAATGGTATTTTTAGACAAATCGGCCAAATATCAAAGAATCTTGCGAACGGGACTAAGTCTTGGAGAACTAGCTATCTTAAAGTCTGTCAAACTGCAAAAACACATAAAATTCCTGTCTTCCATGCAAGACACATGTCTTGCCCTGCCTAGCAAGCAATCCCTTGGTTTTCCCAGTTTTAAGCCAACTGGTGTTTTCTTTCAGACCAGGGCTTTGTATGTTCAATTCTGTTCCAAATTACACTGGCACATATTAGGGGTAACTCTGCTATCTTCAAAGGAATTATTCTACTCACACCCGTGTAACTGAGATTAAAATATGCCCCTCAGAATTCTATTAAAAAAGGTTGAAAGGTTATGGCGATTTCTATGTACTGTGTGAATCAATCCCAGAGAAAACATGCCTAAAAGACAGGGTTTGTTCCTTATAGTATTAGAAAAAGTTCTTTGTTGTCTTTAAAACCTATTTAAAGTTCATCACAGATTTTTTAATTGGCACATGTGCTTGTCAAAATATGCTGCTCTAAAATTAATTTTCTTTGAGGAATGTTTCTCTGAATATTGCAATCAATTAAAAACATGCTAATTTACACTCCCCAAGGCTAGATGTCTATATTTAATCTTTTCAATACTTTCTAACACCACCAGCAATTTTGCTCTACACATTGGAGTAAATACAGGGAATCATGGGAACCTATTTCAACTAGTTTGCAATGCTTTTTCTTAAACAAACAATGAGAAAATTGCTAATTAATATTTTCCATTTTTGTGCACAAGCTGTGAAATTGCACAGCTAGCTGAAACTAATGAATCACAGAAACTCTCAGTCTTGAGGGGAGCAAAATATACTAAAATTTAGTACTTATAAGTCTCTACTACATAATTTTCACAAACAATGAACTGATCACAGTCACAAATATCCAGATATGCACTCATAATATAAGATGCAGGTGCAAAAATGGAAGTGCAGAATTTGCCTAAAACTGGATCCTTTCAGGAAAGTTTTTTAACATGCAAACTTACAATTGTAGGATACCTAATAATGATATATCATTTAAATAAATATGCATATGACCTTGTTTTCAATTTTTTGTCACTTTGCCAGACATTTCAATAGAAATTTCTCTCTTGAGTAACTTGATAAAGAGTGGATTTGGGGAACACCATGTTTATAGTCAAATTCCTACTAGACTGTTGTAAAGCTGAACATACTTAGTGCTAGGAAATATTTTCTTTGCAATTCCCATTTTTTTCTGGCAACGAATAATATTACTGCATTTATGCTAGGATCATGAAGGGAACATGCTGGACCTTTGAAACATAATCATCTGTTAAAAAGTTTCTGGTGCAGTTCTGGCTCTGGGTCAACTATGACTCTCCCAGATAATTACCATGCACAGTTGGGAGTTACAATAGACCAAAGACTGGTCCTTTTAGGCAGTGTGGATGATGTCACCCTTCTTGGAGGGGAAAAGAGTGCAGTAGTGTGGATGTGAGATGCTCAGTTCCAGCTGGCCTCAGTGAGGAGAATGGTCCTGGGAATGTTTAATTTATGAGTGTAGATCCAGTCTATGGTGCCAAGATAGGAATTGAAAACAGCTGTCCTGTGCTCTGAGTGCCCAAACTGCCAACCAAGGGTAGCACAGAGAGGCAAGACATTGCCAAAGAACTAAGATGGAAAGACTAAGACAGATGTTTTGTTCCTGCACTTGCCTGAGGAGGGAAATAGTAGGATTGTTTAGGTTTGGAATCTTGTTGGGTAAAGAGTGGAAGCAATGGTTAAGACAGTGAGCAATCTTTGATGTGCATTCAATCAAGGTTTTAATTTATATTCTGACTGATTCAGGACAACTAATCAAGACACCTAATAACTATGCCAAGAGTTTCCCTGCAAACTACTTTTAGTTTTTCTTGTTGATGCTGTTCCACTTTGTTCAAGACAAAATTTTTAACTGGGACAGGAGAAAGAAGGGCCTGGAGTCAAGACCAGATGGTGCCAACAGTAGACTGTTGAGCACTCTGTTGTTCCTCTGCTAGGTATTACTATGACCTAGCAAAAAAGGTATAGTCTAGTCTTAAATAAGGCTTAATTTCATACCGTTTCAATATTTTCTGTACAATAAATAGCACATTCTTCCTTACATGTAAGTTAGAGGACAAAACCAGGTGTTGATGGTTTGTATAGAAGATTCTATTATTTTTTAGTATTACTATTTTTTGTTTGCTCATTGATAGTCTTCAAAGTGCAAATACATGATTTGTTTCATGTTTTCCATACAAAGAACTTTATTAAACTATTTAGCTCTTTCTTACATGTGAATGATAGTATATTTACCTGTGAGCTACCTTTTCCTACAGTTAGAAATTTTAACACTGCTCTTCTTGACTTCAGTTTCTGCAAGGTAAGCAAGAGATAGCACTCATGTTATACAAGATGTGGGTCTCAGCATTTGTGGAAATCTGTTCCTGAATTTTGGAGGCCAACAAAAACAGGAAGAGTCATTGCAGCATACAACTCATGAGCATTAACCCACGTGCCTATTCTAGCTGCAAATCCATCAGGTGTAAATTCAATTTAAAATAGCATATAAAGATTCTAAGAAACAAAACTGATGCTTTCTTGTCCTCTTCAATTTTGACTTTATTTTAACACTGCACCAGATGGCTCCAACAAAACATAAGTGTTATCCATTTTCACTGATTATTTATTGATGTGAAATTACTCACATTCATAACAATTACAATGTTAGTCCTACTGTAACAAGAAACACCTGTCTCACAATTCATTTTTGTCTTTCTGCCTCCTGACTTGAAAGATACAGATTTTTATCAATCTTTTCCTATCCCTTGAATACTTTACTATTAAAAATCAACAAAATCATTGAGGTTGAGCCTGGCAGAGGCTGAACTCAGAACTCACACAGCAATTGGTTGCTTTTGTAGGTGAAGTAGTACTTACCAGTGTTTTATCTGAAGCCAATGAGTGCATACATCTTCAAGAGAAACTATTTGATGCACTGAAGAATAATTCTTTTTGACCTTTCAATCAAAAATCCTGAGAAAACACAGACTCATTTGCTAATTTTTTTTTAAATTTCGCAACACTGTGAAATAAGCATGTAGTGCTGTCTTTGCTTTCAAATACCAGGTTATTGACGTTACCTGGTGTAAGGAAAATTATTTTCCCAGAGAGATATGCAGAAGATGACAAACTGGGGAATCACATCTTGCAATTACAGTCTTCAAAATAATGGCTGGAATAAAAACTGAAAAAGTTAAAATCTATTGAGGTGAAACTGAAACAGAAATTTTGGGGGTAAGGATATGAGTGATTTAATAAAATAAGATAAAATTACAAATTTTGCATCAACTTAATGCTCATTTGACTTTTGTGGCAGGACCTCCCCCCTCCCCCTTCTCTCTCTGATCAGTCCTAAGAAATGGATGGCTCAACTTAGGTTCATAGCCTATTCAACAGCTACTAGTGCTGGCGACTGAAAGTCTGAAAAGACACTCCCCTGCAGAGTGTAGAGAGAATGTGAGAAATTTTCAGTGACTACAAATACACACTTTTATCCTATAAAAAGCTCATGAAATCTCCGAAAGGTAGAAGCTTTTCTACATGGACATTGGAGCGTGAAGTAAAGCTTTCTCCCCTGAGCTTGGACGCAAGCTCTGTGGTTACTTCCCGAGGGATTGGGTGAGGACACTGATGCATCCCCAGCTCCAAAAATTGGATTTGGTAAGATCATTGAGTTTCCTAAATTGTATTATTCCGGCTAACTTATAGGTACCTTTCTTAACTTGCATTTCAGCTAGCTCAAGCAAGCATTTCTTAACTTGCATTATAGTTCAAGCAAGCATTTCTTGCATTTTTAACTATTTTTATAGTTCAAGCAAGGTTTTACCCCATAATTGCATTTTTAGCTATTATAGTGTTGCAATTATGTATTCATTGTGTGTTTATGTGTGTCAATCTGTTCTATGTTTGTATGTTCGTTATTTTCTGTGTCAAATAAATGGTATTTTTAGACAAATCGGCCAGATATCAAAGAATCTTGCGAACGGGACTAAGTCTTGGAGAACTAGCTATCTTAAAGTCTATCAAACTGCAAAAATTCATAAAGCTCCTGTCTCCCCTGCAAGACAACTTTAAAAATTAAATTTTTCCTTTCCCCCACCCTCTCCCTCTCTGCTGTGCTTTTACCTAGTTGTATTCTGTTGAGGAAAATCTTGAGTGCTATATAAAAATTAAAAGTTACACGGCTTTAAAAATGTCAGAATAAATTTTAGTAACATATATTTGGACAAATAAAACCTGTCTTTTTAAAATTACCTACTAATTCTTTGGTTTTTCTTTCTGGCCAGCTTCGGATAAATTTGAGTTCATTGAGAGTTACTGTCCTAACTAGAAGTGCAATTTTCCCACAATTCTTGCAATTTTTTCACTGAAAATAAGGTTTCTAACTTTATTTAATGGTTCTAACTCTTATTCCATATTTGAGCTGCTGAACTACAACAGCAGAAACACAAGTGTTTGGGGAAAAAAACCAAAAAGAATGTTAAGGTTCAGAAGATACAGGAATCAGCTGACAGTTTCAAACAGAAACACGTGAAATGCTTAGCTGAGCTATTACAGCATGAGAATTCAGCTCTGTAGACATTTTAACTGAGTAGGAAGGACAAATATAATTTTAAAGATGAATGGTTTAGAACTCATGCTTTCAGTAACTCATTGTGGTTTTTTTTTTGTCCTACTTTTCTCAGATATTTTACAGGAGTCCAGTCTTCCTCTTCAAAACTCCTAATTTGTTTGCCTCTGTTATCTAGAATGCTGGTAGAAATGCTTCCTGAACTCACTTCTGAGTTACAAACTACTAAGAATTTCATATAGAATGAAAACACACTATGATTTTTTTTATGTTTTGATACATTTAGAACATAAGAATGTTTATGTAAAATCTGGGATAAATCTCTCCCAGATCTTAACATTGAAAATGGCCTTTCATAAAGACTTAAGAAACATGAATAAGAAAGTGGGCAGGGGTGAGCTGTCTTTGGTATGCTTGCCAGCTTTCAGAAGGTCCCTCTGACATCTTGATGCCTCTCTCACACAGATTACAACACACTAGCACTTCTCTAGTTTTCATCATATCTGTAAAGAGTGAAATTTTCACAATTTCACTATAGTTGAAAAGAAGCATCAAAACTGTTCTGACATAAAAAATTTAATTTATGGATTTTTGATACCAGAAGAGTAGCCTTTCAAATGAGTGATAAAGCTAAAAAGGGACAGAAGATTCAACAGTTTGGTTTTTTTTCATAATGGCTACAATCTTATTTTTAACTTTTTTATGTATTTCTCTTAAATTTTCTCATGGTGATGTGCTGAAGCAGAGTAGGTGTTAGGTTTTAGTCTGAAAGTTGATGTATGAATAAATAACTGAATGATTTCTGCATTCTCTGAGGATTCCTCAGGGGTCTTTTAAGTTCCAGGTTACTATACCGCAAAACTGTAATCCTGAACTCACTCCCTTCTGGCAATACATGCCTTTATGACATTCAGGGAGAATGTCCTTGCATTGTGAGTCCACAAAGTGGCTCATGAGAACAGAGACACGACATGCAGATGCTGTAGGACTGAGCAAATGCACTGAGAGTGAAGGGATATGTCCCCCTGTCCCTGTTCCATACAACCCTTCAGTTCGACAAGATTCAAAAATCCAGTCAAACCTCTAAAGGGATTTGCTATTTTAAGTGATACTGATTAATATATTTACCCATACAGACCAGTAGACATGTAGTAAATATTATTTAACTTAAAATATTGTAGCAGCAGATGTACTTTTCCAGAATGACTCCTGCTTTGTGTGAAGTAGTCTTCCTTTGGCCAGTCTACACCTCTGAAAATGGCTCAAGTGTACTCTCATACTGACTGAAGTAAGTTCATTTAAAAAAGTGAAAACCACACTTCTGTGTGCAATATCATGGCATATAAGCAATTTATTTCTCAGCTGTTTTCCATTGTGCAACTGATCAGAAGTAACATAAAGTAGGAAATCAGGGTGTAGATCCTGGAGAAAGTGTGATATAAAAAACCCCTATATTTCTCCATTTTTTCTTTCTCTCAAGCACATTTTTATCAGTAATACAAGCAGAATGCAGGTTCATTATATAGCAACATATTAATGAAAGCACTCACACATTTCCTTCTTCCTTAAAAATGCTGCCACGTGTATCCTCAGTGTGGCAAAACCTCTCAACATCATTGTGCAGTTCTCACACCATAAGAATATACAGGGTTATATTTGCAAGCAGTGCAACATGGAAATTAATCCAGATTGCTATTGAAATTTTGATTCCTGACCACAGAGGTTAATATTGAGGTATCGCAAAAAAAATACAATAAGGTTATAAAATGGCCATCACTTAGACCTTGAAATAAGTACTACTGATCTTTGATGAGGCTGAAAAATGTTTCAAAGAATTGAATCATCATTTTTTTAAAAGAGACTCTCTTTACCATATTGAAAATTGAGTTTTTCAGGCAGAAGCAAGAATGTTCTACTAATTTTTTTGAACCTTCTGAACCTGAAAGGTGAATTCTCTGACTGATTTTAAATAGACTAAATGACACTTTCATACCAAGACTAGAATTATGCTCAATTTCAAAAGGGATTTCTATCTCCAAAATTCTGTGTGACACATATTTAGCCTTTGCCTTTGCTTCAAAGCTGCACACATTCCTTTGAGATGTTTTACTTGACCATGATGACCTTGAATTAGTTTTATTTTGTTGAATCTTGGTTTTAGAGGAGTGGAAATTATTTGGTTAAACTAAGCATCTTAGATTCACTGAGTAGGCACTGCTTAGGCCACAGTGCTAGAATAGATTAGGACACAAAGCTAGATTTCAGTAATATTTCATATAAAATTGTGGCAATGCCAGAGGTTATCCATTATATATTTTTTCATATGTGTTTTCATTATTAATTAGATAATATTATTCCCTTTTTGTTCAGATTTATGGTCTATGGGCCATAAGAATCAGTCATGTCATGGGAACATTGTGAAACCACATAGGAACAGACACTGGCTTTGCTATCCGATGTCACACAGGCAATATTTATGAGTTCATACTCAGATTATTTGTGGTCATGGTACAAAATTCTGCTTTTGAAGCACCTGGAGACCATTTCAATTGAGCTATTGGGCACCACTCAACATCAAGGTCAAAGGGTACCTGCAGTATCAGACCCTGTGGGAGAACGACACTCAGCCCAGTTACATTCACACCTGTAGGGCACTGTCTGTTCATTGTTTGGTGGCACAATAATCTTGTTTTTCCAGGAGCCATAAGAATTTCCAATTCATCTGGCTCACCCCATTTCCCATTCCCCAGTTGTGGGTGACAGAAGAGGCAGAGATTTCCTTAGAACTACAAGGCTTTAAAATAAGATTGAAACACAACCCATATGTCATGTAAAAAATGCAAAATATGCTGGATCTGTAAAAGCGGCACACCAGGCCATATGCTTCAGGCAGAACAGCTTGCGTATGTCTAGGCCTCTACACTGCTTTCAGGAACTGAAAACAGTGGCTAGTCTACTCCACTTTTCCACTTGTTAAATTTGTTTTGCTAAAGTCAGGTTTACATCCAAAGCCAAGAAAAAAAATTTAAAAATCAGTCTTTATCAAAAGCTTGAAGCTGATGACTGGCTACTTATTTTCTGAGCTGCTTTGATCAGTCATGCTGTAATCAAGTGGAAAAACTAGTAAGGTAGCTGTTCAAATCCAGATATTCAGTCCACAATGAGAAATAGGGACCCAGTTTTCAACACAAGGATAGTTTGTCATACTGCAGGTGATGTGCTCTCTGCAAAAAATGACACTCTACCTAGTTTTTCCATCGTCTCAAACACTTTCCTGTCATTTCCTAGAAGACTAAGCAACATTAATTCTTCCACTCAGACCCAATTCCCACAACATCATCTTTCACACAGCAAAACCTGCATGAACACTGCATTAAAGGTCTGTTTCAATCTGCATTTGCCAGGAAATTCTAGAGTCATTAACCTTCCTTATTGTGCACAGTCTTATGGAGGTCTTTGAACAGCAGGATGCTTCACATACAGTATCCTAGGCGTTATAAGAGCTAAAATGTCTACAATTAAGCAGGTTAATATTCAGCAACAGCCTCTCTGTTTTGATGATGAAATATCACTAGAGCAGTTGAAAACGTTTTTTTATATGAACAGTGCAAATGTTTGCACATTTTTTGGACTTTCTGCAAAAACAGACTTTTGAGGAAATGTGAAAATTCAGAACATATTTAACCTTGTTATAATCACTCCTTATTGAAAAGAAAAAATAATTTAAATAACAAGTTTGTCACTTGCCTGTTTCCCAAACACGTCACAAAACCAAGTGATCATTTTCAACAGTGTGCAAGCCAGCTTTCCAAATGCTATGGGAATTTTGCCGAATTGTTTCCCTCAATTAATGACTGTTAAGATATATTTTCTACGATACAGCAGACTGGATGACATTATGGTATCTTCTGGCTTTAAAACCTTATGAATCTGCTGTTACTGAAGTGAAATCCTAAACTCCCAAATTATGCTTGCAAACTTCATATTGCATAGTATCCTTATCTAATACTGAATGAAGGTTGTTTCCTTCTGTAAAAGAATAAGGCAAAAGTGGTTTTGTTTGGTTTGGCATTTTTTTCTTAAATTTAAGGCTTGATCAGATGCCCTCTTTCCACTGCAGCTGTGTCAGTGAGAGATTTCTCAGTGCTTGTCCCAGTGTCACCTGGGAGGTTTTCATCACCTCAAATCTACATAGTAAACTGTTTATTAAATGCTCAATTTTATTTTTCTGTCAGAATGAGTAGTATTAGCAAAACCCTGCTCATTACACTGTGCAATTTTAGACTGAGGTAAGTCAAAGGATACCCATACAAGTCACCTGGCAGATCTGAGGGAAAACTGTCTTATGTGGGTGGAGATGTGCAGTTGCAGACTGGTTGGCTGAGTCAGGAAATTCCTCCAAGCAGACCTGGTGAATCATTTCAGCAGGATGTATGATTAGATTTTGCCTCTGTAAAAGCCATATGGTGCTTCTATATTGCCATGAAAGTTTGAAAGGAAGTATTCAGAGTGAATCCAATCTTAACTATCAGGGAGTAAGCATGCAGTCACTAGGTTATGTCTTGAAGATCTCAAAATCCCCAGACTCTGCTGTGCAGAACAGTGAGCCTTAAACATTTTTTACCTATAGCTTTGAAATAAAGTCATTAAACAAAGGAACAATCCACACAGTCATGATAATCCTGTCAGGAGATTTAAGAAAATATCTTTTCTCTTTGCATAATGGTGGTCTACTAATATCTTGTTTGCATAGTTATGTATTTAATTAGTAGGTTTCTTCAGCTTTTATTTTCCATGGAAAGGGACAGATACATAAAAATGTTTATTTTGATGCTAGATAGCAAATATTAGATTTATTTTCATCTCTCAAGATAAATCAGATATTTTAAAGTTACTTGTCTTAAGCAGACAGCTGTTTGACTGGAATAAATGAAATAAAATTATAAATAGTAATGCAGCTAGTTTTTTTGATTTTCAAGGAAGAAAAAATCTTATATTTTCCCTGTAGTTGGAGGCAGAAATCAAGAAGTTTGTCAAATCTATCTAAAAGACAGTAAATCTACCATCATTACTTATTAAATCTAGAATTTCTTCCACTACTACTACTACAAATAAAAATAATAATATTAATAATTTGCCATTCCATATGAATATCGCAATGTGTATTCTAAAAGTTTTATATTCAAGAACTTTTAGAATACACATTGTGATAGACATATTCAGTGGGGCAACAGAAAACAATATACAGTTTACTTTTGTGCCTATCCTCTACTTATGTGCCTATCTTCTATGTCCTATCCTCTATGTGCCTACTTATGTGCTAATCCTCTCAGAGATTTGTGTGTCACCATTAGGATATAGATTTGGGGTTTGTCACAGTTGTTTTCCTTTAGATTTGACAAGATAAAAAGAAAGTTCATATTGTTTTAATTTGAATTTTCTTAAAATATGTTAATGTTTACAGATGCCTGTGCTGTTTTATCACTCAAAAATACTGATATGTTGGTTTTGGCAAGTATATTTCATGCACAATTCATTATCTTCAAGAGTGCCAAAAATTATATTGCTTAACCATTTTTCTATATGCATATGAACATCCAATTGCCTTTTGTTTTTTTACTTCTTCAAAGTTTTTCAGAGAAAACAGATTAAACAAATTCTATATGCTTGTAGTAATGCAAGAAATCAGCAATTCAACTTTTT